>OMOU01000706.1:0-10750 GCA_900312585.1 Malacocephalus occidentalis
AGAACATAAACAATTGGAATCAATTTCCTCGGGAAAACCATTTCCTGAGCAAGAACGAGAGCAGTTTTTTCAGTTTTATCCGCTTTGTCCCGCCCCTACGACCTGTTCATGACCCTGCAGGCCATCTGTGCATGTCAAGGTCTGTCTCTGCTGTGGCAAAAAACTTTTGAGACAAGTTTTGATGGATAAAATGTCATGGCCAAAGGTAGCCAATGACAACTAAGAATTCAACGAGGAGCGGACGGTGAAATATCTATTTAATCAATGTTTGATATGCAGTGAGTGCACTGCATCACGCATCACTCAAACTTATATCTGAGTTGTCTGACAACAACGATCAGAAGAATCAGAGGTCTTGCGGGAGAGAGAGAGAAAAGACGCTATCAACATCCTCTTATGACACTCAGGAAAGTATTAATCAACCTTAAAACACAGCAGAAAATACCCCAGGTTACAGAATTCACTGGCGTTGTATACATACGAAACACACGTTGTTGCTGTGACATACGGCAGAATGTGTGGTGTGTGTGTGTGTGTCATCCTCCTCCACTGGAAACTTCCGTTAGCTGCGAGCAAAGTCCACACTGCTAATATACAGATTAGTTATGGTGTAGGTGTATGGTGATACTGTGTGAGCACTTGTGATGAGCCATACATTTTAACGTGCCCCCCCTATATATATCATGTAACATGTTATTTTTTCTTTCCTAGAAGCGTAGGGCCATAAAAATGAAGAATATCTCTGGACAGCTTGTGTATATTAGCATGCAGCCTTTCTCTGATGGATTTTGCCATGCGCTGTTGCGGGAACCCTATGCACCAAAACACACAGACAGTGTGAAGGCGATGTGGTGGCGATTTTATTCGACTGTAAACTTTCAGAGCTAAGACACACAGTGTTTTTCCTGATCTGTTCTTTTCTCTTTTTTAGTTATTCATTGTGAATTATTCAATTACTCATTATCAGTTAATAGATCAGTTGTTAATAGATTCTTGACTCATTCAATATGAGTTATTGATTATTCGCTATATATTACGAGTGATATACTTGCCCTGTTGTCATTCATTCAGTCATTAGTTATCAGTTATTCATCACAGCTTAGTAGTTGAATCACTGTTATTTTGGTGGAGGTTTTGTCCTTTCACAGGTCACCCCGTATATTGATTACTGGTGCTTTGTATTCATTCAAAATGTCTTCCTGCACACTGGTAGGCTGGGATAAATAAATCAGGACACCGTTCTTGTGCTGGCTGACCTGAAGTGATGTTTCCAGAGGTGGTATTTTGACAGCGTTCTTTCTCCTGCTCAATCTCACTCTCCACGTCACACTTCTGCACCGAGACCACCTGCAGAGAAGACAGAGAAGTCAAGTTATTTGGCTCATGTTTACATAAAGGATCAGGTGATCAGTTAAGTCCAAGATCAGCAGCGGACAACCAATTGATGTGAAGATCTTCCACAACAGTCAGAGAGTTCAATTCTAAAAAATATTAGCAACCGCTTCTAGAAGGACCAGCCAGGTGATATAAAATAACAACTGTCAAAACAGAATGTTGACCTAATTCTATAATCAGTATCAATTGTTCATAAGTAACGTTTTGGGACAGACACGGTAATGAAATGTGAATAGGCCCTCTTACTCTTCTAGCTATCTACAGATGAGTTCAGGGAAGGGAAGGGAGTAGGTTCTCTGAGGTCGCAGCTCTAGAATTTGTAAATACATGAGTGAGATTACTGACACAGACACCAGACGCTCCATGTATATGAGAGTACTGCGATATTCAATGCCAGAGAATAATCAGGACATAACAGGATTTTTCTGAATGGTCATATTTCTGTGCAAATGTGGTAGGGACTACAGGACCAGAGGACTCACTGTCAGGCCAGTCAGCACTGATGATGGATGGATGGGCATGTTGTGACGATGTGATATATATATATATATATATGTTATGCTTATATGGGGGTGCTTATAGATAAGCATACCCAGACCATGGTAAGGGACTGGACCATTTATGGAACACTCCTTCTTCATGACGATGACAAATGAAGACTTTTCTACAGTGGTATTCAGGTAGGCACATGCGCACACAGACACACACACACACACACACACACACACACACGTACACATACACACACAGACACACACACACACACGTGCACGCGTACACACAGACACGCACACACACGTACACACGCACACAGCCATCCTACATTAAACAAGACGGGTAATCCATCGTGAGCATGAGAAGGAAAATAATGCTTTCTGTACATTTGCTTTCTGTACATTTGGATGAAATGATGGCAAGTGTGCCATCATTTCATCACTTTCATAACAGTAGAAGAGTCCGTGCCATGTGAATTTTGGTACATTACTGACACAGCGTTTTCCACGGATATGGACGTATAACGCGGTAGTGGGTTTTAATCGCCAATCAGGGGACAATCAGGACAATCAAGCTAATCAGCAATCTAATTAACGAACAAAAAAAGGTTCCCATCCAGGTGCATGTTATGGGGGGATAGTAAATCCACAATCTATCAACAGAATCCACATTAGCCGAGTAGTAAGAAATCTTTACAGCAGCAACACTACTCAATGGTCTTAATCATGAGACACAGCATTCGCTAAATCACTCCAATGTGAGAAGCGTTAGCGTGGAAGCTGTGCAGAACACAGGAGGGTGTTTGAGTGACAGCCCAGGTTTGTGTGGTATGGCAGGACAATGCTGAAAGGATCGATGCTAATGCTCCTCCTGCAACAATGTGACACAATTATGGGCAATTTCAGGTCACTAGAACTACAGGTCACACAGAGAGCATAACGGTGATGTTGGAGAGGCAGCACTGAAACTAGCGAGGTCCCCTTTGATCTTCGCTTTTTACTGGCATGGCAAAACCCACTTTCGGTAAGATATCTCCTGTAACCAAACACAAGTCAACTGGGGGGGGAGGCCTTAAGGAAGAATGAATTAAACAGTAGACGAGATGATCCTCATGATCTTATCTGCCTTCTGAGGTCACCCAATGGTACCCGAGCTGGATTAGCAAGGAGAACTCCACGCTGCATAAACAATAAGAGGAATTACTCCCTCGTCAGGGGAAAACAAAGTGAAGAGAATGGAATGTGTAAATGATCAGTCCTCAGTACTGTGTATTTATGGAGCACCTGGTTATGGATGAAGCCAGGCTAACAGCACAGTCCTGCAGGCATTATGTACAGCCCTCCACTGCACCCAGCGCAGCGATCCTGAACTCTCCTGACATAAGAGCTATAGTGTGTGTGTGTTTTTGCATGTGCGTGTTTGTGGATGGGCATATGGTCTTGGGTTTGTACATATTAATATAAGTGGTTGTGCATGTGTGTATGTATATGTACAGGTGTGTGTGCCTGTATGAGTGTGTTTCTGTGTGTACATCTGTGTGTAAGTAGGGCCGTCGCACACGTCCTGTGAGTGCTTATGTGTATGACATAGTGAGGGTCCAGTGGAAGAATTTGGTTGCTAAAATCAAAGTGCATTTCCAAATGGAAAGTCTGTGGACACTCAGTGAGGCAGCCCAAAACCCCAAATTTAAGCTGTCATCCAAGCAGACTCTGACAACATCCTTATCTCAACTCAACTGCAGAGGGTGGACTGTGTAATACATCCAAGTGACATGATTGCACCATGCAAATATCCAGTCGTTTTTCAAGGCTGTATCAGGCAGTGCTTCACCATCCATGATTGTCAGATCCCATCCCTAGAACAGCGTTTACACAGAGCCCAGGTTAACACCGTGGCATGTCTGTTGTCATTTACACCATCTTTGTCTAAGCACAAGATAGCCGTTAAACCCACAGCAACTGATGAAACAGAAGACGACGAGAATCTGTGTGTGTGGCCAGACTAAAAATAGCAGTTCTGTTTATCAAGGTGGAATGGGGTAGCAAACTCATTTCACTTGGCTCTCTTAAGAAGCCTATTGCCTCATTTGGGTTAGAGGTTGTCCTGCGGTTGATAACGTGTGTTCGAGCCACACGTCGGAGGACAGGAAACTCCTCAGATGAATACCCAGAACATTGTACACTTCATGCAGGAAATATGTGGGGAGTTTTTTTTTCAGCACTCTCTGTTGATGCTATCATTCCTGATCTGTGGCATATTTGGAAGGGTCTGTCAGTGCGGCTATGTGTGGCTACATGATTTCTCTTGGGATTGGTCCAGCCCTCAGTTTCCTTCCCTAATTGGTCCATGGTTCAGCCTTGATTTCTAGGGTTATTGATTAATAAAACACCTTAAATGCTGCACATCAGGGAACATTAAAGCAACACATTAAGATCAAATCAGCATGGGAATCAGAATAAAACATAATTGCAAGAATCATGACACGGTCTGTGTGTGACAAGACCCATAAAACTCAAAGTCTCGGTGTCTGATTGGTCCATTCCTGTCTTCCTGATACCCAGACCCGGCCTGTCCCCGACGATCCACCTGCCAACCCTGCATCGGCACCGCGACTTCTCCTGTCTTCCTGATTCCCAGACCCAGCCTGTCCCTGACGATCTGCCAGCAGACTCCTTACCTGTACCTCCGCCTGATCAATTGCCTGCCCAACGCTGAACCTGCTACTTCGGACGACCATGATTCCTGCCTTCTTGATTTGGAAATAAAGAACATTGTATTTCCACCCGCATTCTGGTTGTACTGCAATTGGTTCCAAACCTCCAAACTGTTAGAGCAAAACAGGATGTGATTTACACAACCACCAAAATGCTCTACTTCAAATAAACAGGTCAGATTCAAAATAACAGGTCAGATTCAAAGATTGAATCTGACCTGTCCTATATAATTATGATGATATTCAATCTGTTCTACAATCCTCTACAATGCTTTTTCAAATGAAACATCTATTAGATTACATTAGATACAACTTTATTGTCATTGTACAGAGTACAATGAAATGTATCTATGATACAACCACTACATAATACGTCAAAGCAGTTGAGCGCTCCCACCCATGAGAACATCTCATCTTTGACTTTATATATAGAGTCATGGTCATAGATTTTCCATAGAGTTATAGATTTTCCAATAAAGTGAGACACTTTGATTATGATCCGGGGATTAGATATACCTGACCAATATGGTCACGTTAGACCACCACCAGTGGTGGTCCGACGTGAAATCAGGTTTGTGTACTAAACTTGGACTCACTCATCTATCTACCCACTCACACACAACACCAATTACAAACTAATGTGCTCATTATCATCTTCTTCATTCACAATTCAACAGAAACGGCAAACGCTCATTATCATTGGTGATACAAAAAATGTTTTGTTTACTTTCTTGTTTTCTAGTGACAGCACAGAGCATGACCATTGTTTTGGCTCTCATTTAAATGCATCCATCATAATACATACATATACATATTTCTGATACGTCATTTTAGACATTTGTTATAGAGGTTTGTTATAGAAATTGATCACATTGATTACATTTGGAATATAACGCTATAACTACATATTCCCATTCAATAGGTTCGGTCTCTATACGTAGCCAAACAACTGTTCGATTTCAGTACATTTAAAATAAATAAAAAAATGTTATCCTATTTTCAACTCTTCTGACGTAGACTGAATACAAACTAAATGATCACGCGACATTTATTACATATGTATTACAATGTCGGAAACATTTCGTTTTCAAAAGAGGACGGTTAGAGAATACAAAGTAAATCAAAAGTTTAAAATAACATTCGAACATTATAATTAGACCCTAAACAGCAACAGCCTGTTAGCCTAGTCCCAAATCCTGCAACCGTTCAGCATCATATTCATATAAAGGCCTAAATACAAAAAGGAATATGACTTAGCTCCGCTATAAACATTGCATTGCTGTTTTAGTTATACACGAAACATCAAAAAGTAAAGTGTGCGTGTGTGGAGGGGTGCAAACACTTACTTTAGGCAGAAGACTGGAGAGACCCAACACAAAGACTAACTTTACTGAGTCCATCGCGCGCGACTTGTCTCGTGGCCGTCCAGCTGTGCAGAGGATGGATGAGCGTGGAGGAGCGGAGGGGGGGGGACACGCGCAGCGCTCAGAGGGTAGACGATGCCGCTGCTGCCGCCGCCGCTGCCGCTGCCGCCGCTGCTGCTACTGCCGCTGCCGCTGCATCGCCTTTCAAAGGTTCCTCCTTCAAGTGCTCTTGGAGCTCCTACTGCTGACGCTGCCGCTGCCTCCATTTACATAGGCAGCCCCATGTCATTCAACCACAATAACAAAAAAAATACCCGAAGGGAATTTTGTGTGTGCGTCAATAACATCCTGCACCGCATGACGTCATATGATACCTATGCCGTCAGAGGCTATATGCAGGCTACTGTCCACAGCGACGCGACTAGATGTGTTGATTTGTTTCCAGTGAAATAACTACAAACAAATTATTATTTTGCCAGAAAATTAATGAATGCCATACATTTGAAATTAGATTAGATTAGATTAGATTCAACTTTATTGTCATTGCACAGAGTACGCATACCAGTACAACGAAATACAGTTAGCATCTAACCAGAAGTGCAAAGTAGTAGCAAAAGTGCAACAGTAAAAAAAAAAAAAAGAAAGAAATGAAGGTAACATATAGGAAAACTAAACAGACCACAGACAAAAGTTTTCTTCTGTGTTCTCTCTCCATATGTTCATTTTGCTGTAGGTTTACCGAGGCAAAAAGTAGGGCCTACTAGTATAAAATGTGGCCACGAAGCAATTGAAAACTGAAGCTAAAAAAAACAAGCTAAATGCTGTCTAATCTTCTTTCCAATATGATCAGTTCGGCTGGAGATGCATGGCAACGTCTCCCCCTCCGTCTGCCCACTGGCACGCCATCTGCATCCTCCACCAGCGGTATTGAGGTGAACATATAACGAATATTTCACGAATGCATATAGCATATATATATATGCATTTGATTCGCAAAGAAAGTTTTAAAGAGCGAGTGACATTAATATTACAAGATTAGATTTTCTGTGCAACACAATGCAGTTTGGCATAAGCAGACATAAATCCAGTATATTTCATTTCACCTTGTCAACAGGGACCTGGTCTACAAGATTAACCCAAATCTATTCCATCTTTCTCCTACGTAGCAGAGCAAAAAAGTGATGTGACCTTTGTTGCATCCAAAGGGAGAGTATACTGTATGCCACAGTAACATCTGGGACTTCTGAGTATTTGTGTTTTTACTCTGATAAGGTCAAGAGATGATTCCCTCTTATGCTGTCTACCACGAATGAAAGCAACAAAGCTCAGGTTGCATTCACCCACAGAGTGAATGCTACTAATACATCTAATAATGGGAATATATTTTGTAGGAGACACTGACACACACAAATAAGCAGTATTCGTTATACATGTGGTCATCTCAAATAAATTCAGTGAATACAACAGAGGGAAATAGTCGATATTGTTTTAAACAACACTAAACAGGAGCAGTGTGTATACCTGTTCCCGTCATAGCCCCAGGTGCTTGGCCATCCATCGTCATGGCACGTACCGGCAGAGATATAAGAGTCCGTTTTGGCAAGAAGATGCGGCAGCGGTCTTGTGATAATGCCCACCTAACATCAGAGCTGACAATTGGACACAAGTGCCCAGTGACTTCATGGCATAAGGAGCCGACAGGGTGGTTTTCTGGGCTGTGTTCAGCCAGCGACGGCTCAATCTACCACTGCATCTTACAACAGTGCCTGCCTGTGTTTGTATTGCCATGCTTGGTATTTATTCAACTAGTCTGTACTGAGTCTGCCCCTCTTGTTTCACAGATGTACTACTGCTACTTACTGGTGTTTTCATCCAAAGTGACTTTCAGTGAAAGGAGCAAGTTGCGGTCCAGGCAACTCTACAGATAAGGTAAGCAGCAGACATTGGGGATCAAACCCAGGACCTTTCAGCTGAGTCCATCACCTATGGTAGTCATGGTCTGTATATGAGGTATATGACATTTCATGTCATTAGACCAGTGGGCTCCAACCTTGGCGTCGGGACCCCTCTTGAGATCCCCTGATGTGCATCAGGAGTCCTAGGAGGTTTCTGACATAAGCGGTAGATATTTGATGATCCACTTTAGCATAGCGTCATAGACATCCTGTATACACAAACTGCCTAAGGATTCATAGCCACGGGCAAAGCTCTACTACATCACTTAGTGTGTAGTAGAGAGATGCAATTTCCAGCAGATTTTGATTTGAGTATAAAAACTATTTGCGTGAGAAGAAGATGCTACATTTGAGGTCACAAAGCTAGAAATGGAGTCACTGGCAAATAAAGTTTGGGAACCACTGCATGAGAGGAAAAGATAAACCATAAGATCCCTTCTGTGGGAGAGACAGCATGCACTTCTGGACCTATTGTAATGTCAAATCTAATCTGGTCCTGTACCCACCCCCGCCCCACATGGAATGGGTAATGGCAAGCAACTTCTACTGAAGGTGCATGAAAAGAAGAATATGTTTGTGTGTGCAGCCATAATCAGGCGTGTGTGTTTATTTACTTGCAAGGCAAGGCAAGCAGACCTCCGTGACAGCCTGTCCTATCCAGCGCGACTGCTGTTGACTCTGGCACTGCACCATGTAAACACATCTTGTGTTTATGACCAAAACATTTTTTATTTTAATGAAACATCAGGCTCTATTTCCAATTTCTTTAGGCCGTCCGTCTAAGATGGTCTGAAGCCAGAGCTAACTCGATTTGCGGACTCAACAAAGCATTTGGGACAAGAAGTAGAACAAGTTTGGGATTGGCTGTCGCTGAACCCTGTGAATAAAACGGCCTACGTACCCTCTGCCACAACAAATCCACCTCTGGAGTGTGTATAGCTAAGTCTCACCAGTTTTATTTCTTATTTATCTTTGTAAGCTGTTTCAGACATTGACAGGGTGCTGATCTTTACACACACCTCCCCGAGGCGAGTGGTTCTCATAGAATGCCGTTTTCCACAGAGAACAACGGGGATGTATGCAATCGTGGCATTAGAATGAGGTCTCATTCGCAAAATGGCAGGGCCCTTGAGCATAGTAATGAAATCTGTTTCCAATGTCTCACAATGGCTGCTGTATCAAAACTGTGTGCAAAGGACATGTGAAACTTTAGTTTTGCTGACCAGTGATTGGCTATTATTCTTTTTCTTAGAATTATTAGTATATAAGGCGGCAGTAGCAGGAGGTAAGGCAAGGCAAGGCTGATGGCTCGATCCCCGGGCTCTGCCTAGCCAAAGGTTGAGAGGTGTCCCTGCGCAAGACCGCCACCCCGGATCACATGTTTCTCCCTTAAAGGTTTGCACTTCATCCTACATCCTACAGTTCCTACAGTTCCTCATTAATGTCAGCTAGCCAACCCTTGTACCCATAATCCACTCACATTAACAGGTTGACTGCTTTACTTTTTATCTGTGTCTGAATCTGAATCGTATCTGAATATGGAACCGTATTCTCTTGCCTTTTCACCCCCTAAACTCTTCTTGGCTGTTCTTCAAAATAATCGGTTGTCCAGTTGTGCTGGGGAAATATAAATGGGTACATTTAGGGGTGTCTAGAGTTGTGTTTAAATCTCCTTTCTGGCAGGTAGTGGTACAAACCTTGCTGCCAAAAATGTCTAGCCCTGTCACATCATGGGGGACCGAGTGTTGCCAAAAATGATGTGTCCTGAAATCCCCCGGCCCTGTCCAAGAGGAGGAGGTCTTGGACAACTATGAATAAAGTAACTTTAGTTAGTTCCTTAACAAAGTAGATGTTGGTCATGCATTGACATTGCATGGATTTATACACATGGCTGATAACGTTTGTGGTTGCTCATCGTTCTGCAGGAGAAGGGGAGTTACAGGGTGGAAAGAAGCCATGAAATATGTGGAAGACCAGCAGATGATCAGAGATCACGTTCCAGGGGGTGAAAAACTGTTGAAGCAAAACATCATGAAAGAGAGATATGAATCTGTCGTGCGTTCTGTACCTCTGGCTCTCTCGGGGTACTACTGTATATCACCCGACAATTCCCTGCACAACACGACATGTTTCTTACCCCCCTGGTCTTTTATAGTTTATATCAAAACAGTATCCAGTAAATCATAGCTGGGTCTATTTTGGTTGGCTAGAAACTGCTCTCCATCTCTCACTCTCTCCGTTTCTCTCTCTCTCTCTCTCTCTCTCTTTCTGACTGTCTCGGTCTCTCTCTCTTTCTTTCTCTCCCTATTGGTCTGGCTATCTCACTCCGCCTGTCCTGCCTGTCTCCATGTGACTCCGCCACAAGTTCCCCCAACGATAAGCAGCCTGCACATGCTTCGTCTTATGCTCACTTTGCATATCACAGGACCGTATGACGTTTTAATGTCATCTGAATATTTGAACTCAGAGGAGAATGAAGATGGTGCAACCGTGAGCCATGAAGGCTGACTCAGCGCCTCACCCAGCCCAGCCATGCATCAAATGTAGGGAGATGGGTTTGGGATTTGCACACAAGCACTACTACTACTACTACTACTACTACTACTAGTCGTACGACTGAATACTACTACTAGTAATCTTGTGTATTTGTATTATCTGGGCATATGTATAAACTCATGATGTCCAACTTGCAAGGATCATCATTTTGACCAGACTAGATGCACACATAAAAGAACCTGAATGAGTTGTAGCCGCAGGCCATGTCAATATACGGCTAATAGGAAGCAAAGCTGGTAAAAGCCAACGGTCCCAGAAGAAACATCTTTTAT
>OMOU01000708.1:0-10735 GCA_900312585.1 Malacocephalus occidentalis
GGCCGACATCAAGACCACAGCAATATGTTTCAGTCAACAACTCCTGAAGGAGAGGTGACCTTTCGGCGAGGCAGGTATGGCACACAGAGGGGCCACTATGGAAAAAGGGCAACCATATTTGTCAAGTACCACTAAGTCTTATAAAGGACTGGAACATCCTCGCCCCTTCCTGATCTTCTAATGTGAAGAGAAGTGATGAACACATGGGAAAGAGTGGTAGCAATTAGGGCCCAGCTCATCAGCTACAACCACTGCCCCATACATGACAGGGCGTGTCCACTGCTGCACATTATATATACCCCTGTTTGTTAAGGGGAGATGGCATGGTATCTATTTTTTTCATGTGAAGAGCTAGCACAAGGTCTACAGCTAGAAAAGGCACCCAGACACATCAGGTAAAATTTGAGATTGGAAAATACATACAGTGGACAAACATCATGATAAAAAAGGGGTCTGGAGTCCACCAAGACACTGGGGTGGGCATTGGGAGGCTACCGTGGCTTCTGGTGAACGATTCCTTTCATTATACCACTATTGGCGAAAGTGGACTATGGGAAATATCTATCCTGCGGACACCACAGGTTGCAGCTTAATATTGTTGGAATTTAATTGGTTCTGCGACCCGGTTTTGGGAAGATGGATGGTGGGTGACTGAGGAGGCATTTATCCGTGCCACACAAGAATGATGGTGGTGGGTCTGTAACAGTTTTACAACCCACAGCTGGGTCAGTCCGAAAAAGGCGGCCACATGGAAGACAGCAACCCAAACTAGAGTTAAACTTGCTTTTCCTCACCAGGTGAAAATGTAGGCCTCCTTTTATAATATGCCTTTAAAAAGGTTGGAACAGGGTTGGAACAAAAATAACCCATAAAAGCGGAGAAAACAAGCAAGACTTTGAAATTCACTGGCAGTCAAAGGTAGGCCTACAGAAAGAAAATGTGACAACATTAACAAGATGCGTGGTCACCTTATCCATTTGCCATCCTTGGGGCTGGGGGTAATGGGTTGGCTTATAGCGTTGAGCGGCCAACACACCCGTTTTATCTGACCCAGAAGAGAATAAGCAAACCCTGAAGGCAGCCATGGCACATTACTCTGATATCACTTGGTATGGAGAAGGGAAACCCAGAACGGGGACATAATGGTGATTCATGTGTGTGAGAAAGTGAGAAAGTAGGATTTGTATCTGATTCCAATGAGATTTTAGTGAGTCGTACACCGTGTCCAAGTGGTACATTGTTACTGGAGGAGTGATTTCCTTTCAGGAGTCGAGGCTGCTTGTGTTTGATGTCTCATTCACAGCGCAAGTTTGTGCCACATGCCATGCAACTTATTCAAAGTTTCCGACAGGAACCAGCTGTGTGCACATTAAGACTTGAGTCGGTGAGTCAGGCGCATTTTTCAAAATATAAAACTGTCAGTAATGCTGAACAGCAATGTCTTACCTGCATTCAGTTCAACAAGAAAACAAACTCCAATGCAGCACAGAGACCAGCATTTAAGGCCTCCAGAGAAGGTGGTACTACAAAGAGACATAAAAACTGCAGAAATTGCTGACAGTCCAGACTGTTTGTGAAAGACCAGTTAGGGTTGGCCGTGGATTAAGAGTAAGTGGACCCCCGTGGGCAGGTCTGGCCATGTAACTTGTGTTTCTTTACAACAGCCACCAGGTTGCATGGTCTCCCAGGGGGACGGTGGAGAGATGGACTTCACGGTCCAACCCCTTACCCAAGAGCCCATGTGTTGTCCCACTACCATTAATATTCTCCTGACAGATAGAGGGGGGGCAGGAATGGTAAACAAAAAGAAGGTTGAGATTAGCTGTAATGCCATGCCATGAAACGGCCTGCAAGAAAACGTGGGGAGGGGGACAACATCAGAGGGAATCAGGCCAGAGTGAACATAGCTTGTGCTGTAACGACACAAATCTAATCCAAACCTAACTTTCACAACATGCAAACAATGGCACACAATTGACATATTTTGTATTTAAGTGAAAGGGACAAAAGTCCCATAAAAAGCTGAATACCCCCAGGCATAGGACAGTTATAGTTACAATTAGTAAATAACATGTAAAGGTAAATTACATGAAATGTTTCTCCATGGGAAAAAGGAGGCGTCACCAGCAAGTATACAGTGGGTTTTTAATACAAATGAACAAGGAAAAAGGTTGGAAAAAGGTAAAAATTAAGAGATAGAAAAATTTAATCCTACTGACGAACGCCACACTGGATGTGGGCAATATTTTTCTTTTCCAGGCAGTAGCCCAATTCACAATGGGGATTACATGTTGTCCCCTCAACTCTTTGACAAAGTAACGAGTGCCACAACTGTATAGTAGCCTGGGAACCATACATATGTGCAACCTCATGTTTCATTTTCTCTGAAACACCCTCTCAGACAGATTTCCAGACGACCTTGCCCGGTTAGGGCCAGATAGTCGGAACAATCCGATATCTTTGGCCCCCCAACCCTATGAGGGACGGCAAAATCCGGTGACTTGAGATCTCTCACACTACACAACAATCAAAACCACTTCCAGCATTCAGCCCCCCCCGGCCATAGAATCCACGGGTTTGTCTCATAGTGGGTAGATATTGCACTAGCTTTGAAATCTTTTGTAATTACATTTTGTAAAGCCCTAAACATCACTGCAGTTCAATACACACTCAATTGCGTCTTCTCTCAAATATAATGCAAGCTGTAGGTCAATGTATTAAGGTTCACCTTGAACCAACACACAGGCAAAAATGGGCTCACATTAACAACCCTATAGAGTGCTTTGCAAATTGTCTTAAATGCCTACCGGCAAGGGCATTGACTTTATAGATTAGCAAGTGACACCTGACCTTGTGAAGCAATAGGACAGGTCTCCGAGCTTCTAAACCATCCATGAAATCCTGACCAGACAAGGGATAGACACAACAGTAAAAAACTCTCGACTTAATGTAGGAGTGAAATTGCCACTTCGTTGCATTTTATGGTCCAAACATTATAAACAAATGTCAGACAGTTGAAAAGGTGGTTCACCTATTGGACAGATGTTCTGCAAAAACAACATATTTTTCTGTTCACGGACAATAATGCAGCAATATCAGCACCAAATAAGAACAGTTGGGGAAACAAGAGTATTAGCGTCCAATAAGACAGCTTGTTTTAAACAATATATTGCTTCACGCTAGGGCTGGGCCATGTGGCCAAAATCTATCCTGATGCAAGTCATGCATAGCTCGATAGACAGATATCACAAACGATAGCTTGTTGTTGTTCTAGTAATTCAATACAAAACTATAAAAATAATTGTGCAAATATATGTCTATATAATATAACCACAAGCCTATTTTTGTAGACTACCATGTGAATTAAAGACAAAGCAGTGTTTTTTATTTTGTCAAAAACTAAAAAAAAGAAGCATTTAAGTTAAACTATATATATCTTTCATAGTTTTAGTAAAACATTTTAAAAAATGTAGTCAAAATGTTTTCTCTCTTTAAGCTAATTCAATTGGGTTAATACAGGTGTCGGAAATTGGAATCAGTGGCAATGCATCCAAGGTGTGTGGGCTTCAAACACATTCTTAGTAGGAACAAAAACTCAGAAACTTGTACTCTTTGAGTGCCTGGTTAACAGACCTCCATTTATTTATTTCAACCACGGCAACGAACACACAACATCGCCTTCACTCTGACGTCACAAGCTTGCGCCTACTGGCTCCAGGCATTAACACTTCAATACTGTTCCATCCAGCATCTAAATAATTCCCTGCTTACTGCATTTCTATACACAATAATAGCTCACACAAAACAACCATGAGCCTGGAAATGTCAACCCCGTAAAATCTCATTCACTTGGCAGGACGGCGCAGACACGTCTAGAAAAATAGGAGGAATTGTTTCTGTCCAAAAACCTCCAACTTCTCCTTCATACGTTGGTAATCACATTGTACATCTGCAGGAAATCTGCCCCGTCAAGTCTAGTAGGGAGGATGTTCAACAAAGTAGCCTTGTAGCTAGCGCCTCCCATCCCTCTCATCTGAGCATGCTGCGGCTTCAAACTGTTTAATCCACGTGGCAAATGGCTTCTGGGGTCGCCACAAAACGGCGGCGGGAGCTCCACTTTAACGTTACTCACAGAACCAGCCCATTTCTCATAATCCTCTCCCATGTCGCTGCCCATACGGTCACATCTCAGTCCATACAGGATGCTCGAGCGCAACCGCACAAGTGCAGCTAGCCAGCGGAGCCAACTAGAAAGTTCAGTAATTGTCCAAAGAGAAAATTTATCCAAAAGCAACGATGCAATCCAAATACCGCTGCCACCAATGTAGTGTTCGATGTGTGTGGGCTTCAAATACACTCTTGGTAGAAACAAAAACTCTGGTACTTTTACTCTTGGAGCACAAGAGTATGCATTACACCACAATGACGAACACGCAACGTCACCTTCACAAGCTTGCACGTACTCGCTCCAGGCATCCACACTTTAGTAACATTTTAGTTTTGTCTCAACGGAAACAAAACACACCTTTGTCATAGATTGTTTTATCAAAGATCTATTTTTAACGTCTCGTTTTAATCATGGAAAAATGGTCATTGAAAACAATTTGTCATAGTTTTAGTCAGCAACCTGCACCACAGGTTAGTTAGTCACCACAAGTCAGCCAACAGCACACAAACTCGGGAGGAGCACTAGCATGCTAGCATATTCCATCAGCTCTGTCATGTCATTTGATCACATCTGTACAATAAACAAGACTTTACACCACTACCTGTGTCCTTGGAGGAGGCCCCAATTAAGCCACTGTTGCGACATTGCAGCAGGAGTGCTGCTACGGTATAATATCAAAAGGTAAGCAAAACGATTTCAAGTATCACAGCAATTTGGGCTGGACAAAATGGACAATATGAAATACCAACAAAAAGTGTTCCAGCTGCTGCAGTCAGGTAAGCGCCTCTGCAGGCATGCTGCTGGAACAGAGAGACTAAAACAGAGTTTCTTTGCGCCGGCTATCAGGACTGTGAACTCTGACCTCACCAGGGCACCCCTCACTGCCCCTCCCATGCACACAGTTGGTACACAGTACATGTGCTCACTACATAACTTATTAGAGAACGTATGACATGCATGCACGCAAAGAAGCATACATACATCCATACATACATGGTCTGTACTCACTTTATTCTATAATTTTCTCATATTCTTTTTTTGTTCTTTATATTGCCTCGCATATCTGTTTATATGCCTTGCTGTTTATATGCTTATTTGTTCAGATTTCTCATTCCTGTTCTTTTTGCTGTATATACTGTAAATATTGTGGACATAAGTGTTCCTCCAATTTGTGATATTTGTATTGTTCTTTTTTTCCACACTCCGCTGGGCATCACCACTTTTTCATTTCACTGCACTGTATCCTGTATATGACAATTACAATTCTTGAATACTTGTTGAATTCTCAATATTGATATCGCAATAACATTAATTTTTGGTGAAAAACATTTAAACAATGATTTTTGATTAGTAATGTGGATATAATAGAACAGACATAATAGAACAGCTAGAACTGTTTGAAATGTAATGCAGCCTTAAAAAACAATTAAAAAAAAACAACACTGATGACATATAATGATGTCCAAAATGTAAGACTAGGCTATCTTTAGTCTTGCGTCACTTTAATATCGATAAGCCCTTCATCCAATGCAAGGAGATCTGAGACTATGGTCAGAGTATCAATGAGTGTACCGTGTAGACAGGTGAGATATGGGTGGGTTGGATTACATTTCACACCCATGACAAATCCTCCGTTAGTTAACTGGAAATCAGACTTGGGGCAGGTCTCGTAAACAGTGGAATTGTTGGTGGTGTGGACCTCTTATTGAGAAAGTAGTCAAAAGTAGCTCAATATTTGCAAACATAATATTTAGAGGCAAGAGAACCAGAGCATCAAGTTATCCTAAAAAAAGTAGTCAAGATGGGGTAATCTTGTGGTATATACAGGCTTTAGTAGCTCATCTGATCCATATAGAACAACAGCATGATTTAACCAGAGTTATTACATGGCTTTGTTGAATCCTGATTCATCCTGATTCCACCCTCACGCCGCAAAGAGGAGGGAGGGAGGGTGGTTGCCTCCACGAAGTGCATTCAAATCATTTAACGCACACTTACGAGTGGATTGTCCCACTTATAGTAGCATCATTAGCAAACAATATAAAATTAGAGCATTCGCAAATTAAGGTGAAAGTTCTGCACTTAAAATCGAAAGAGCTTACCGTTGTCATGACAAGGAAAATGTCTAACGAGTCCCTTTTACAACATGCCGTTTAGTCACTGTATAAGTCACAACGGGTGAGGTAGGCAAAGGACAGTTAAATTTTTTTCCATCGTTGTGCAATATATGATATTTAACGCACACCTGCCAACCAATCAGAAATGGTTCTTCACCCAGACCATGATATAATTCTGAATAGCAGACAGCTGCTATGAATAGGCCAACAGGCCTTTGCTATGGACGCAGTTCTCCAACCGTAGAATCAAAAGTACAACATTTTAGCAGAAGAAATTTAAAAAATGTTGTGTCACATTATTGATTTCATAACACACACACTTCCACCAACAATTCCTGCAATACTATACTTGACTACATGCAGTGAAAATAGTCATTCAAAAATGAAAACTAACTTCTCCACAAGTAGGTCTCGCCCAAAAACAATTGTGACTACAATTATCCAAGACAGCCTACATTTCTGTGAAATACATGCCATTTTGGTGAAGAAAATCGATCAGTAACAATGTTCTCACCAGGACTTCTTCAGCCCTGATGATTTTCTTCAAATAGGGACACTTGCCCATTTATGCAAAGTAGACAAACATGTCCGTGGCCAAGTGATTTAATGTGAATAAATGTGTCTTGGATTAGTTGTTATATGCAATGCAATAGGATGAATCCAGATTTTGTAAAACCCAAACAGAAACAAGCTGGTTGCCTAGAAGATGTGCGGTGAATAAGTAGGCCTAATCTCTCGAGTCAAACACGATACACAGAATAGCAAGGGAAAGAGTAATAACTCAACTTTTGAATGGCGTTGCATTTAACAGGTATATTAAGCAACTTTAATATAACCCTATCGTTACAATAAAAGTTTTACGCAACTTGATACACGGCCCTGGGACTTACAACCGTAGTGTTGCATGTCATGCAAATAGGAACGACAGAAGTTTTAATCTGAAGCACGAATGTAAGCAGACAGCCTCGTATTGGAGGAAAAAGTTTACCTTATTATATATTACACTCAATTATTATTTCGAACCACTCAAAACATGATGTAACGCCGCCTGAAATAGTGTGTGTGAAGCCCATTTAAAAGGCCTCGCATGGTAGGACAAACGTTTAGCTCCTCCAGCTAGCTAGCTAGCTAGCTAGCTACATAGTGTATGGAGGCCAAACAACCGCTCTAACGTCAAACGAGTAGGGTATACGGGTTACATTTGATGACGATTTAAAAAAACGTACAAAACAATACAAGCACTGGGCATGCGTTGAATACAAGTGGATGACAAGTTGGACAGCAGCTTTGTTTTCGTTGGACTCGCTAGTTTAGCCTATCTAGTTCGCTAGCCCCAAGCACAAGCATTAGCCCAAGTAGCACAGGTAGGCCCCGCGCCACCAAATGACACACACCGCATGAAGTGTGGAGTGTCAACAACGTGTCATACACACGCACACACAATGCTTCGCGGACCACACTATTACAACTCAAAGACACACATCTCTCGGCACTAGAATGTTCGTTTGTTTGTTACAACGGACAGCCGGTAAGCTTAGCTTAGCTGAAAACATGTCAACTTATCAGATGTCAGTGCTGCTCAGCACTTTTCTACATGAGATGTTGCTGTTGTCTGTCAAGTGTCTGCAATAGGTGACTTTAGAGTAGCGGCGACTATATACACCATATACCTTTAATAGCAGTTCCATGCTTTACAAACTAGCAAACTTTGCCCTGCATGGCTGCTACTGGGTATATGCTATGCTATGATATAAGCTCCTTTAGCTAGATAGCTATAGGTGCTAATGTATGAAGGTAGGCTAGGCTAACACGAGCCACCAGCGCTTCAACATGTACTGTTCCCGACCAAAGATTATTGCTGTTACGGTGAGATTTACTCCCTGTCCTCGTTATACCAACACGCAGTCGTCCTTACCTGTACTCTTCACCCGTGTTAGAAGTCGGAGAGTCGTGGGAGGGTTTATGTTTTCTCTCTTTCCCGTGTGAATCGGCCGCATCAGAGCATAGCGAAGAGCAGGCAGAGCGTCTGCAGCAGCTGGCCGGTGGGGGGCGGAGGGGGGAAGAGGGAAACATATGGAATGACATCTTGGCTGGCCAATCATTTCGGAGACGATCCATAGAGTGCGCTTTAATATGCACTTCTTCAATTGGATGAAGCAAAATTGTGTGTAAGCACAAAAAAATGTGTGGCACAAACCCAATGTACGTTTAATAAATGTTGTTGTTGGTGGTGGTAGTGGTGGAAGTGCCCCCCAGCACCATCACTATCCCAACTTTGCTTCGAATAAGATAAGTCACTGTGCCTATTGATTCCAAATGGGAAATAAGGGAATGTATAGCACATAAAGTGCTTGACAATTCAGTCATGGGTCATCCTGGGTTATATGCCAATCCCATCTTAATGGCATCTATGGTTTGCAGGCCAAAGGGAAACATATTCTTCATAAGAAATTGAAAATATATATGCCATATACAGTACATTTTCAGAGAAGATGGCTTTGTAACAATATGAAGCAGACCGTTTTTTCTTGTTTTGCATTCCTATGAGTCGTTGTTGAAATGTATCATGACTATCAGAAGTCATGATACAAGAGTTGTGATTGTATACATTAAAATGACCTTTATGTAACAAAAAAGTGTGCTCCCGTTTTTCATGAACCTCTCCCTAACTATGTTATTGTTTGGTACCCAAGGTGGAATATCACCCAGTCAAATGCTTCTGACTGAATATAACTGAAAACCCCTCTTGTGGATATAGATAGTATGGTATATACTCATACTCTTGTTTTCTTGTCTTAGATAAGAGCCCCTTGACCTTTTTTCTACTGTATGCAAATATGAAATATACGTCGTTGTATGTCTGCCTCTTGTAAATGAGTAACCACAGACATATATTAAGAATAAAAAAGTGTGATAAACACTTAATAACAGACAGAACGTTATAAGCATCAGATGTCTAATTATTGTGCAAACCATGAAGTGAAACCCTAACTAATCTATCATATCTTACTCTGCGTTTCTTTGCCATTGCTCTGTAATTAGGCATGACTATTTTATCCATCACAATGAAAAGCAGTAATTACATTCCCTGATCTCTGGTCCACAAAGGTCATGACCGGCATTCACTGTGAAATACCTTTATTCACATAGGCCACTAAGGGCGCCCAATGTAAACTTACATAATTTGGGCAACTATAGTTTGGTTAATGATACCCATTTGCTCATTGTGCTGTTAAATGTAATTCGGTACAATAAAAATACTCTGTAAAAATTATGACAGAACATAGTAAAATTTTATGGAAGTACAATAAAAGTTCAATAAAAACATTTCTAAATCTCGGTAGCCTAATGACCAATCATCCCTGTGTCCACGGGCTGCTATCAGAACCACAGACTTAAAGAATAACTATGTAAAATATGTAAAGGACACATCTTTTAAAAGATACATCCAGTATCTATGTGTATGTAGCAGTAGAAGTTGTAGGATTTCTGCTGATAACAACGTACTACTGTGCATGTACTTGGACATGCACAGGGCACAGCTAGGCCTACTTCAAATCTGTGTTCAAGTACAGTACAGCCCCTCAGCCAAGAGCAAAACATACAGTTCAGGGCAGATCAACCATGACTCTGTTCCTCAAAATAACAGCATGGTATCAGAGGGCAACTTCTGACATGCTCACTTCTAGGATGAGTAAAGCAATATGGAGTCCTGTAACTGTTATTTTTTACATAACAACTGCGTGGGAGTCCGCTGCTCATCATGAGAGCATACTGCGGGGGGAGCTCTCTCTTTTTGAGCTGAGGAGATGTGTGTGTGATGTGTGTGATGTGTGTGGGCAGTCACCTACCCAGGAAAACTTTGGCACCGGGTAGCATCTGAAGAGGGAAAATGGATTTTGGATTTGAATGTCTCACATACAGAGTTAGCATTTGCATTGAAATACAAATATAAATGTGGTTATTTTGATTCTTCTATTAATCAAAAATATACAGCTGTTAATCTTTCTGTAAAATACAAATATTTTATATTTATGTGGTTGAGAGGGTTAATTGTAGAATATTATAAACTATTGTGTCTGATCGTTACAATAGCATGCATTTTCGCAGAAGGGATAGGCCTACAAGGCATGCATCAATTGATGTGGATCCGATGTGTTCACATACTGCTCAAGTGCAGATAGAACAGACTGGCGGTTCAATAAATAAAAAAACTAAAATAAAAATCCCCTTTTGTGCCCCAGAACAATGCAGTCATCAACAGGATGTGACAGCTTTTGGCTTATCTCGCCGCACCATGTTGATGGCTAGCCTGGCTTTACAGCTGCAGTCCCACAGACTGACACCCCATATACAGTTATTGTCTCCTGATCCTCCACTGACAGTGCAAATCCATGTCTGGTCTGTCACCACCCCGAGCTCTCACAACAAACCCCGACAGAGCTGATTT
>OMOU01000722.1:2512-14741 GCA_900312585.1 Malacocephalus occidentalis
TTCTCCATAACCCTGTGGGCGTGCGTACAGCACCCCTCTTTAGCCACATGTTTTGCTCATATACTCCAGCTTTTTCCTGCATACGAACAACATCTTCTTCAGTAGGCGCAGCTTCAGGCATGCTCAATACTGCCTGGACTGCCCTGCTGCTGTTTGAGGCCACCCTTGCAGCCTCATCTGCAGCATTGTTACCTTTTGTTACCAAGGGGCATGGTGGCACAGTTGGTAGTGCTGTCGCCTCACAGCTAGAAGGTCCTGGGATCGATGGCCTGGGACATGGTTGGTTCTCCCATGTCTTCAGTGCTGGGATTTCGTGAACAGCCCTTTCTGTGTGGAGTTTCCATGTTCTCCCCGTGCTCCCTCCATATATATACACTGTATATATAACCCCTCTAAAAACATGGAAGAAGACCGTCGCCTGACCAGCGGCGGTTGGAAGGAGGTGGTCCCCGGGCGCTGCACTAGCTGCCCACCGCTCCTGGCCTGACCGCGGAGGAAGATGGCCATGGATGGGTTAAAAGCAGAGGACCAATTTCACGGCGACACCTATGGGGGTGTGTGTGTTCCGTTAATTCTATTCTATAAGCACTCTAATTGAAATGTAGTCCTTCATGTGTATGTATACCTAACTGACACTAAACAGAGAATGATTCATCCAGTTGATAAGTGGGGTCAGTCTATACAGAGATTATCCCTCCCAGTTTAAATCTATATTCAAGTTTAAGTGTTGATGAAAATGATGTATCTTTAGTAAATCACTCATCAGACTTTCGGTTGGCATATAGCATGGCAACAGCGGTCAAAAGCAAATCAAATGTTGAAGTTCTGTGGAGCAATACTGCTTTCGTTTTAAAGGTATGTTTCAATAAAGTTCTGTGCAGTTCTGCGTGATGGTTTGTGTAAAAACACAGTGACAGTCAGTCCACTTGCATTACTGCCAACAAGTAGCACACACAGCAAAGTCCTTGTGGAATGCAAGGCCAATTATGCACTGTGGCCAAGTAACATCTTTACTTTACTTTAACTCAGAAAAACATCTTATCTTGCTTGATTTACTCAAATATGTGTGGCACTTCGATCCAATCACTGTATTAAGCGTCACGGTACGTGATACAACATGAAAGTGCAAGAGCGGGTGAGGGGAGGAGCTTGGACCTCACCCAATTCAACCATATTTGAATGTCATACCAGTCAAACCCGACCGAATAGGACACTCTGCTTTGAGGAGAAATGGTTTAAAGATCATTCCTGGCTCCATGACAGCCCTTCCATCATGGGGGGGCCCTCTGTTTCTTGTGTAAACACTTTGCGACACAAAAGTCTACGTTTGCGTCAAGATTCAGCTTTTGTCAAGACACAATTGAGTGAGAAGGCAGACGGTGTCACAAATTGGCTGTGATCCAAATCCCGTGAATGTGCAACCTTCGTGTGAGCTTGAACGACGGCAGCAACAAGCAAGGAGAAATCCTGTGAAGATTGCTGGTGGTGTGAAGTACTCTCCACAGCAAGGTCTGGCTTTTCAAAGCGTCGATTAAAGAAGAGCGGGAACTTCAGCCGGCTTCTAAAGTACCAGCAGAGGGCTGAACAGCTGGCTGAAGGGTCAATTTGATTTCCCCTGTCCCCAAATGTAAAACAACGTTTTAAAGCTGATGGGCGATGCAATTGTTGAAATTGTGTTGGCAATAGCATCAATGTCAGCGGTACAGTGTGCATGCGTCATTGACGGCCCCCAGGATATATCAATGTTAGTGGAGCAGGAGTCCATTTGGTTGGACTTTAGATGCATTTGCCAACGGAACCATTTCCAGGACTCTACAATGTGTCATCGATGACAGGGCAAAATATAACCAAGATGGCATGGAGGTGTGATGATGCGTCTCAGCGTTTCCGCTGTCTCAAACTCGAGGACAAAATGATGGTGCCGCAAACATCTCTGGACAATTGCAAGCTTTAAAAACATAGTTCCAGTGTGGTATAGGGCCTACCTCAGGGAGGGGGGGGTGAGCTAGTGTAATAGTTCCTCCTACTGTGAAATTCATGACTTGAAGAGATGAAGGAGTTTGGTACTTAAGCGTTAGTCGGATGGTAGCAGCTTGTAATCTGAGCTGAGTGGATGGGCACTTTCAAAATGGATGGCCATTGATTTTTTTAAGCACCTGCTTGTTGTAAATGTTACCCAGACCACTGAACTGCTACCTTGCTAGCCACCACCACAATGCTAGCAAGGGCATTCATCTCTCAAATAGGGAGATATTTCTATTATCTGCCATACCAGCAGATAAAAGAAAATGAAATTATTGATAAAAACTCTACAAAAGAGTGACATTGGGGTCTTATCAACCTAGAATTCAGACTGTTTGCGTAGGCAGAAGAGTCGTTGTTGGCCTTTCTTGCACACAACATTTTTTATCAATAATGGTGATTAAATAGATTAAATGGCTCTAGTGCATGAATTGGGGGGCTTCTTTAATCAATCGGCAATCTGGAAACTGATTCCCCAGAAAATCACTAAATCAGAATATGGTTTAACCTTGTTGTAAGCTCTCACCGAGTGGACCGGTCGGAACCCTGCCGTGCACTTGAAGAATGGCACCATGCAGCTCATCTGACATTTCAACTAAGGCCAATGGTCTTCATGGAACATTTATAAAAGGGAACACTGTGCCTGGCTCTGTAATGGCTGAAAATCTGATGGGTGGATTTGGTGTGGCTGAACACCTCCCTGCAGCTTAGGAAACAAACCAATTCAGGCATGTTGGAGGCTGTGCACCATGTCAAAGCAAGCATATGGGACAAGCCAACGGAGGGCACTTTGAAGACTGGTTTGCAAAGAAACAATGTTGGACCCAAAACCTATCAAATCTACAAATCGTTACACCACGTCAGGGTGCAGCCCATATTCATTTGGATGCCCGGTCTTTGTACAGAGTCCAATGGAATCAGTGAATACTCAATTGATGTGGTTGGATCAAGCTGGATTCCACAAGCTGCAGCAGCATGAACATGCTGCTATAAAGACAGATGGACAAGGTGGTAGACGAGCATGAACTGAAGACTATTCCAGATGCAGTTGACCAAGTTTGGGGCTGATTACACACATCAAATGAGCTCAGGTGTTGCTAGCATAATTTTCCCGAGGAGAGAGGTCTCTTCAGTCAAGTGGAAGTTTTAGTAAGGCTTCCGCCGGTCCTCACTGCCTCCTCTGCTGGGAGGTGTTTTTGTGCCCTGAGGAGGCTTTGGACATGACTCGTCGATGAGTTAAAAAAGCTGAATGATGTGGCCATGGTTCACGTGTACCAGGAGACCCTGGACAGACTGGACCTTGAAAGAATATGCCATTGGATTTACTTGAAGAATGGCAAGTCAAAACACATGTAACTGCCTGGGGAGGAGATGAGAACAGAGCATAAGGAAGGAGAGCAGAAGAGGTGACTGGAGAGCATCAAAAAAAATACAAAAATAAAAGTGAGTTAATAAAACAAAATGAATGAATAAATTAAGGAAATATGAGAGGAGAGGGGAGCAGGTGAAAGGGGAATAGATGACTGGAGAGGAGAGGAGGAGATAGGAGCACAACAGAGGAGGAGAGATGACTGGAGAGCAGAGAAAAAGGAGATACCATGAGATTAGTAGCGAGACACATTGTCAGTGAGGAGCAGAGTGATTAACAATGCGCTGATACGCTGACAACTCATTCATTGTTACAGTCATTTAATTATCGAGAAGTCTAAGGGTGTCTTGAGGTAGGCCTATGTCAGATGGGAATGGATGGGAGCGTATCTGTGAAATATGTAGATCATCAAAGGCAAACTTAAATCATGATATTACCAGAAAGAGGCGCAGTTCCAGGTTAACCGGATATGGTAAGTCAGAATTCAGCTGGTTCTCCGGGCCGGTTCCAGGGGGAGGCAGCACGGCAAACATCAGAAGCTAGCTGCCCCTGGACATGGCCTGCAGCAGCCCAGGTCAAGCCACACATACACTCAGTCATACTCATATCCAAACCGTTATCCTGTATCCTTCTCCTTAGCTTTTCAAGCTAACCACAAGCGAAAACGTAACATGACGTGACGAGGTTGAGGTAATAACCCACTCTCTTGGTTAAACACTTAATAGTGTGTTAAGCCGGATTCATGGGGCCGGATGGTTGTTTTTGAACAGAGGTGTGATGTGAGACCCGCTGTAACCCACATCTATATAACTGGCCATAGAAAGAATATTTAGACAGCCAAATGGCAGTGAACTCCTGGCGAGAAGTCACGTAAAACAAATGGGAGAGATGATGCCTGCCGTCAAAAGTTTTAAGGTGGTTGACCAACAACGTTATGGTACATTAGCGGCACCAACTGGAATAGAGCGCGGCTTGGCCAACGTGCATGTCGTCCCTCAGACATGGAAAAGGAAAGTAATGCTGCGTTCCATTTACCTCCGAAGTCGGAGCTGGGAATGACAACCTCCGGGAGGGTTTGCTCTCGCCTGGTTAGCCACCGTTAGCGATACCAGTTGCTAACAACATATTACACTGCGTTTTGTGCATACAAACCCCGTAGCGAGCCCTGCCAGAGTGGAGAGCAGGATCTGGACAGGTCAAGAAGGATGAGCACAGATGAGAGCCTCTGGCGACACGGACGGACTCAGTTACTGTGAGCGGGGCCGTCGCCATGGAGTGTAAAGCCTCAAAGCCTGACTGATTAGGCCTATAACACATGATTTTGTTTTTTTACGACCAATACAAAAATTGACTGGCAAAGACGGCTTCAACTAGTCTCTCGCAGCCAGCCTCTCCATGGTGACGTAGTACTCCAACCAATAAAAGCACTGAACGAGCAAGGACGGCTTGGGGACTCCCTGATCGCTCACGTCTATGAGGAGACAGGTAATAGACGTAGAAGACCTATACAATAAAGAAAGTTAGGAGACGAGGAGAAAGGAGGGCATAGAAAAACAACCCTGCTGCCCGCCTAAGTTTACTTGTAAACATGTCATTCAAAAGAACAATTTGCTAAACCTCCATGGCCACAATAGACAGACTTTCACATAAGCATTAGGGGCGGACGAGGCACAAAAGCTCATTCCTTGTTTGCAATAACTATGGCAATAAAGCTGTTTCTGATTCTGATATGACTTCAAATCAATATGACGAATATTTCAAACTTTCACCATGATTACGATGAATCAACCATCATTTATTTTCTACTGTAAATATGCCAATATTTGTTTTTGGCAATAGCTCAGCAAATTAAGAAATGATCTTTTTTCTAATGGAGGAGTGCACATCTTATATTTCTGAACTATTTTAGAATTGCGGGAAATGAGTTTTCCAGTTCAGACATTCTCTGAGGGGACGTGGGTGACCTCAGATACCGTACCTTGCATTTGGTCTCCTGTAGTGTTTACTCCGTGGCTACGGCCTTGCAAATCAAAACAGACTGTGAGAGCGCCGGTACCGCAGTGCATTTAGTTTTACCGTTCTGTTTTCAGTTGTTTTCAAGGCTGATGGGAGATGGAAGATGAGAGCTCATCTGGGGGCGGGGTGGCGAGAGACATGAATGTGCGGCAACCTCAACCGTTTATCCCGGTGACCTCATAGTTTGACGGTGAAGCGAGAAAAAGAAAAGTGTGCGGGAATGTAGACTGTGCCGCTGTAGCTGCGTGCGTCTGGAGGGTGCAGCCCATGAGGATGTCCAGTAGAGGAGGATTCTCTGGTTCCTCACTCGAACAGCGAATCAAAAGCCTTCTGCTGTTTATCTCCTGCGTGTTCGTGTGGCGTAATCAAAACCTCGAGCCCTGACCAAGGATGCAGATATTTAACAAAGGCCGCCTGCTGCCTTCTGCTTCAACAACATCAACATTGTCGTTGTACAATAACAGCAAACTACTACTTCTGGGAAAAACAACACATCTGGTAACTATTTCCTGCCAGCCCTACTGATGTGTGTGTGTGTGTGTGTGTGTGTGTGTGTGTGGTGCAGGGGTGGGGGGGAATATTTGAGTTGGAAAAACACTATCTTCTCCAACTCGCTGCATCTCTTTGTTGAACTCTCTGTTCAACAGGGAGGAAAGCGATTCTTGGGAATATTTCACCATGCTTCTTACTCACTTGAATTCTGAGACTTCACTCTCCCACTCTCTTTCTCTCGTTCTCCCGCGTGGAATCTAGTTACCTCAAACACAAGCGCACTTAAAGGACACATGAACAATAATATGAATTTGCCCTCGAACAGGCTTTTTGACAAACTATTTGTTATTTTAATACATTCAAGGACCTTAATTGTATCCAATTATGCGTGAATAACGAACAATTTGCTTGCCATTGTTAGCATGCCCTATTGTGTGGCATTCGGGTGCAAAGGGCAGAGAAAGGGATTTCTTTCTTTAAAATTCCACAAAGATCCGGAATGTAGACACGCGTTTGTGAGCATCGGCGTGGCCCAGGTGAAAAGGAGATCTCCCACAAAGACCACGATATGCTCCAGACGCTGCAAAGAAAAAAGTATGCAGTGTGCACCGTGGTCCAGAGGCTCTGGCAGCACTTGGATTCCCCAATGGCCACACGAGACTGAGGAAAGATGCTTTGCCGATATTGTTTACAGCAAAATGATGGGACGATGGCAATATCCCCAGTTCTGCAAACGTGTGCAGTACAACAGTACAGCAGGGCAAAGGGGAGCCTTTGTGAAACACAGAAATCCAGAGGTAACTATATATATATACATATATATGTATATATATGTATATATATATATATATATATATGTCATATCATGGGGCATAATAAATAAAAAACGTACTTTGTAATTGCTGAATTGGCGGGTGAAATGGCCAGATTGCATGTTTGCTATAAAAACAACGGCCCAAGACAACTCCGCACAGATTGTTCTTAATTGCCACAAAACAAAGCCTACTTCCAAGACTGCAAAGTATATTTTAAATGAGCAATACTACTATAGAATTGTATATTTAGAATTCATCACATTCCACTCCTCGGAAGTCTTACAGTCTTGTTTGCATTAATGGGTTTTGTTTTATGTATTATCACACTACACTGACCCCCCATTTCATGTCAAACTGCCAAGCTGTACACACTTTCACCACCCAGTTTAAAGAGAGAAAATATGTATTTAACTAACATAAGAATACATTCATATTCATAAATCCTGAAAGCAAGGTCACGCACGAGCAAAGTCTCTCAGGTACAAAACAGCAGTAGTGTGCTTGTCTGGGTGGGGCAAAAAACTGGAGACACTCACACAAGTGCCTCTTTATCCAACTATGTCATACAAACCTCAACGGTACTTCATGCATGAGAATGTCCTCGAGAATAAAGAGTCTAGTTCCTATTATTTAAACAATATTCAATCTTCCTTTTATCCAACGTTTCAACTACAACAAAAAGAAACATGAGCATCTCGATCTCAACCATTTCAATGCCAGCTCGACGATGCTGTTCCTGCGCCTTCCAGTCCAGTGACGTCCGGTTACTCCCTGCTGTGGCCAGCAGAGGGCGTGGTCTGCCGGCGGCAGTAGCAGCAGCAGCAGCAGCAGCAGCGGCGGCGGTCGTGCAGCCAGACTGATGGTGAGACCGGGAACAGAGGCATTGTGTCTCTGGCTGCTGCTGCTGCTGCTGCTGCTGCCGCCTTAACATCTTAAAGGGATCTTTGGAGTTCTTTACCCTAATCCTCTTGTCTGGAAAACTCTGACAAAGAAATCCCTCAAATGGCTGACGCGCATTTCTACAAAGAAATGTTGAGCCTGTGATTTGGAAGGATTTCTATATATTTGACATTCGTCCCCAAGGGTACTTGCATAGTGTTCTAAAATGATATTTCACTGTGTGTACTTGGCAAATGAACAGGCCGTTCCGCAGCTCTCACACAGCACTTTGCATTTTATTTGCTAGTGGATTGGGTTGCTTTATACTGGTGCTCATAAATCTGGGATGTTATAGGAAACCTATTTAAATGCAAATACGCCACCGTGCGCATTTGGGACTGTGGTTCCAGTTCTGACAAACCTCCAAAAAAAAAAAACACCACCTTCCCTTCTGTTCCATCTCTCTTGATGGGAGACCACCTCACACACACGCACACACACACACACACACACTCTCCCTCTCTCCCCATCTCTCTCTCTCTCTCACATACACACAAACACACACGTGCATGCACACACACACTCTCACACACAACTACACACACAACCCATCCGTGGTGATATATGAAAATGAAATCCGTTAAACCAGGTCAAAACACTAATCTGTGCTGATAGCACGATGGTGCTTTGTGATCACAATCAGGGCCACCAAGAATGTTAACCCCAGCTGAGTAAATGTAAATCCCTTTCTTTGTTTAGACACACACATACACACACACACACACACACACACACACACACACATACACACACACACACACACATCTATTACTCAACCAAATCATGAAGATTTCTCTCTTGCCATGTAACAATGGAACACTTACTCCCCAGTCACTCCAGCAGTATTCTTCTAAAAAAAACTCTAAGCAATGGATAGTACCTAGTACCGAGCCAGTACCTTAAAAGGTTTTCTTCTCAACAGTATTCTTATAAACATATATACTAAATAAATAAAGTCATATAGAACTTTAAAGAGTGCTGTAAAAAAGTGAAAAGTCACAAGTAAAGTAGTAATGGGCTGTTGGTGCAAAAAAGTATTAAAAGTGTCTGTGTTCGGTACAGTAATATTCTTATACAAGCATACAAATGGTAACCAGTAGATAGTAGCAGCAACACGTGAAGACGAAGTACAATGGAAAATGGTAAGTGACCAGCGCAGTACAGTCCAGTGAGAGCGCCTGCATGCTATGCAAAGTCTAATGTAATTGTAAGTACAATAATAGTCCAATAATCCAATAGTCCAATAGTCAATAAAGTCAAATAATAGTACAAAAAACAAATTACAATCCAAGAAGAATGAGAGCAGCTGAACACAGAGCACACCAGCACGAGCAGCGCTGAAACTGTAGGGAGGTGCATATGGACCTGTACCATATCCCTGTGTCACCATAAAGGTGCTGTAGGTAACTCATTGTACTGTACTAAATCATGACCACGGTATGTCATCAGAAAATGAAGGAAACACTAGTTGAAATGCTGCCTTTTCTGACAAGTTCCCTCTAAAATGTACATTGGGAACTAGGACTGGGTAATGAATTTTGGATTTTTGAACAGTCCTTAAATTATAAAAACCGAACTGAATAGTTTATGAGACTACTGTTTTGTCTTAAAAAATACAGTTTCCCTTGTTTTTCCACGCTCTGGTCCGCACAGAGACAGCATATCATTTGCTGGGTTGTGATATGAGCTAGCTGGAAGCAGTAGAGATTCAAGAAACACAAAAATAAACGTGTAGCGTTAGTAGCCAAGCGTACACAGGCTAGCTTTTGTTCGTAGTGTTTATTCGATGCAGGCCTACACATATTGAAAGTCAGTTTAACCCGTTTAATTATACAATCTTTGTGTGTCACATTCACGTGGGAGCTGCACTGCCCACAGTTTTTTACCTACTTTTTACTGTTACTATTTGAAGAATATATGGTCGAGTAGGCCTAGTTCCAGTCAATATTGAATCCTATTTGTCCTTGAAATGGCCATGTATAGTCTGAACGTCTGTTCCTGTTTTGTCCGTATGATTCACTATCCTTCAAGTTGACTGCACCCACTGCCCATTTCCATGCCCCGGGTTGCCAGATATGAAACATGCAATCAAGCTAACAATGAAATCAGGCAAATGAACTGGATCCACTGAGATTCTAGTAGATTCTACCCAACCTCAAATCTGTACTGTAGGAGGCCAGACCGATCTGCCGTTCACAAGAAAGACAACACCGTCCAAGCTGGTCGGTTTCATTGGGTCAGTGGCAGGGGCAATAAATAAAACATCATACTATTACGGAGGCATGGGCTTCTGGGTGCCTGTGTAACAGGAACCAGACCCAATGAATGCAAATGCGTGACATCAAACCAAAACCAGCTCATAGTGTCCCTATTTCACCAGCTATGAGTGTGATTGGCCATGACAAGCCGTTTCAAATTGGTCATGAGGCCTAACATTGTCATGGCCACTCAGATGTATGAGGAGTAGATCAGCCAACCAGCCTACCTAGCGGGACTGTACAAACTACTTGCGTATCTATGCATCATACATCTGGGTGGACACTCACACTTGTGAAGTCGCGATGTCATAACGATCATTTTAGTCACATGACCATTTTGAAACCACTGAAATAGCTCATCAAAACTGGTGGTAAAGTAGGGGGCTTTCAGAGCATTTCAAAGAAGTAGCCTATTTCTTGTGAGTGGCAGATAGCCGTAGCTTCAGCGCAAGGTAGAGTTCAATCTTTGTATGTTCAAGGCATAAATAAACAACTGAAAAAAGAAAATGAAGACGCGTGAAGGCCATGCATCTTCATTTAATAATGCTTACACTCAGCCTGACCATGTCCACACGGCCCCCACTGCAAGTGAGCGCTGGACCGGCCGCCGGTGGACAGACAGCGCTGGATCACACTTCATTATCCTTACAACAAATTCTTCCAACAAATGAAAGAAGGGGGTTTGTGCCATGAATTTATTTTCTTATCTTGTCTTCTTAGTTCGGTCCAGACAGCTACAGTATGTTCCCCGCAGAAATGACACAGAATATTATCACGATCACAGTCGTATCACTTTGCTGCTCACTCAAGGGGGCTGAATTTGAAAGACACTCAGATATCTCACTCCAGATGGAAAAGACAAACACAATGACCAGAGAAAATCTATTTCCATTTGCCAGATGAGAGCATGAGATTACTGACGTTCAGTGATGGATATTTTCCCCCGGACAGCTGCACAATGGTTCATGGCAGATAGAAAACCGGTGGTAGGTTTGTCGGATGAGAAGCAGCAGCAGCAGCAGCAGCAGCCTCCCGAGAGAGAGGCATCCGTAGCTCGGGAGGTAGGAGCGGTTGTCTGGCAACTGGAAGGTTGCAAGCTCAATCCCTGGGCTCCGCCCAGCTAAGTGTCGGGGTCCCTAACCCCAGGACACCTACCCCCGCTGGTGCATGAATGGGTGAGCGTGAGGTGCTTTGAATAAGCCTGCTAAAAAACGGTGGAGGGGAGTGTATTTGTGGTATTTTTTCATGATGATGCTTATTTGTATTATTATTGTTAGTAGTAGTAGTAGTACATAGGTTATGTTATTTTTTATGATGGAAAAAAGCGAATGAGCTGACACTTCTACTCTTTATATTCCCAATAATAATATCTATCGAAAAAAAGAAAGGTGTCCGGTGAGGGACGTTCCGTTAGCCGCCGCGAGGCTAACAGAGTGTGGTGGGAAGAGCAACGCATGCAGCTTATCGAGAAATGTACAACAAATAAGACCTTTCACCAAACCTTTCTCAAGGAAAAGGGACTGATGGGGAAGCACACCTTGGAAGGTAACAATCGCAGCCCGGTTGCTTCCTGTTGACCCCCCCACCTCCATTTCTTTACCTTTCACGGACTTGAAAACTCGAAACGAGAAGAACATAGGCCATGTCTCCTTTGATGATGTGTTAGGAGGGCAGCAGAATACAGAACAGAGGACACAATATAAATACATGGAATGCATTCAAGCTGGGAAAAGTTATCTTGATGCCTGAACGGAAGATACGATCAGAAATGTCCATAAAAAGATATTCCTACCCTCAGAGCCACGTTCAATAAAAGGTCTAATCTAATGAAAAAGGAACGAACGTGTGGGTGTGTGGGAGTGTGTGCGGGTGCGTGTGTGTGTGTGTGTGTGTGTGCGAGTGTGTGTGTGTGTGTGTGTAATTTGCTATCTTCCTGAGCCATGGATCAACAAATAGGTGTGAGTTTCCGAACGTTAAGACCAGCGGCTAACAAATATGTTTGTTTACAGGCCGGGGTCTTAACTAGGACTCGCTAGGACAGCGCAATTCTGTTTTTCTTATTATTGTCATCGCAAAGGCGGCACTGGAAGAAGAACCCAACCACGGTTTATTGGTCGAGTAAAAAGAGATGGATGGCGGGTTGCCTTCGGCGCCATAAACATCAGAACCAATAGCGGAGCCGTCCCTTTTGCCTTGGTCAGCAGAATCCTCAGTACTTGAATGGACCCAAACACACTCCCTCTAACTCGATGCCTCTTCGCATTGTTGGCGGAAAATGCGAGATTATTTCCTCGGACCAAACCCGGTATTTGTTTGGA
>OMOU01000723.1:0-10720 GCA_900312585.1 Malacocephalus occidentalis
TAGGACGTTAACTATACGCACCAGTAATAAGATGTATTCATTATTCATTATTAGTCATGTGGATTATAATGAACGCGCAGCACGCATGCATTATTAATATCTCTCCTGTGAATAGTCAAATAAGATCACATAATTCCATCAGCCTCTTCAAGTAATGCAGTCTTTAAAACCAGGAAAACACCATAGGAAAAGCAAACAATGTTTATGTTTCATATCAATACATTTTTCTGGTAATGGTAAGATTTTATAGGTATAAGCAAATTCCATGTATGTGAAAAGCTACATGGCAATACATCTGATTCTGATTCTGGTTAATCCTAGTATACACTACAGCTATGGTTAACTAGAAAGTCTCCCTTCTAGAGCCAAGCTCTGAACCCATCCTAACAATTAATTTTTGTATTTTCCTGCAGGTGTAACAGAATTTGTAATAATGTAGACAGGTAATTGCATTGCCATGCCAACACACACACACACACACACACACACACACACACACACAATCAATGTCCCCCCTGAGGCCAAATCATAGCTAGATCTCGACTGGAACTGAGTTGTTGTCCATTGTTTTTCCTTTGCTTTCTCGTCCACTTAATCGCCACTTACACAGTTCAGACAATTGCTCCACTTCACCACCAGACACCATGATATATCAAAAGCACACACACAATACGCACGCACATTCATTAAGCGAATTGAAAACCTTTATTGTGTATTATTATGACGGTAAGTACCCGATCTTATTATTAAACAAATATGAATAGTGTGTGGTTTATTAATTATATGACACGATTAACCATTTGGGAGATGGCAGAGATGGATTAATGCTACGTGTGTAATCTAAAGATCACATGACTATCGCCAATACTCGGACCTTCAGCCCGGCTCTGTCTGTGGGCACCAGTTGAACTGGAACGCACGGCCCTATAGAAACAGTGCAGCTTTTCTCAACTCAATTTCGATTTTCATTTTTGATGATGGCTAAATTAAGGTTTTTTATTCTTCTTTTACCCACGTTAACATTGAGCACGCAACTAGTCTGGGCAACGCAATTATACGAGGAGGAATGGAGGGGCTATCGAGGGGCTGATGGTAAACGTACGTACCTACACGCCCGAGGACAACAGCAACACACAAAACAATAAATCACGATAAAAAACGCAAATAATAATAATAAAGTTCGACATAGAGATGCGTTTGATACGACAGACGCTCTTTAACTTGTTAAAGCCCAAGCTCAATATCGCACTTGATATCGAGTGTTTTAGCCTATATAATACGCTGTGATAGACTTAACAGGATGAAGTTATCAGGATAAATAGTTCAGAAACATTGCCTACTTAAAGAGAGATGACGGTGGTGATACAGCTGTTGCTGCAATAATACAGTCTGCATGCATGCGTGCCTTTGGAAAACTTGTATCTGGTTATTCCCGCCAAAATGACCCCCCATGCAAAACCATTAAATATGCATAATAATAATAATATCAACCTGAAGTCTTCACTTACGTGTCGAAGTTCTTGCATGCGGTCCTTCATGTTGCAGCCTCCTGTGCTCCTGTTATTGTGCACCGTGTCTCCGTACTGTCGCCTTGCGCAGCAGTTCGGGAGTCGTTGATGCTTTTTGGTCGTTTGTTGTTGCACGCGTGATGTGGGTTCAACAGGGTGTGTGTGTTGCGTGTGTGTCTACTGCCGGCGAGCGACCATTTTTATCTTCTCTCCCCATCCGTTTGAGCGACGGTCGATGGGATGGACGGTGGGACCACTTACACCCCCGGTGAGGCGAGGCCGGTTGCTGTTAACCCATTGGACACCTCGGTTTCCAATCCTAATCATCTCCTGCACTTGTTGCCCTCGTAAACATCTGAATGAGAGATTGCCTTAACTGAGATTTATCGCGTTTGGGCCGTCATGTAGCTCAAAACGTTGGCCGTATAAAGGCTGGCGTTAATTACACTGATTATTTAATGTGTTTGTCGGTTGAATTGAGGTGACGCAATGACGCCCAGTTTGAAGTGAAAATAAAGATTCCGCTTGGAGCGCTATTTGCGTCCAGCGCAACAACGCCACCTGGAGGACACTGACGGTATCATTTCGAATTAAAACAGTCAAATGAAAATGTAACCGAAAATCCCAGGGAAATAATTAAATGAGGCAATAATAACGACTGATGTTTTTAATTCGTATACAGGCAATGGGGATTACATGTCCCTTTCAGCAGCACACATACATCAGTGACAAATCAAACAAAGCTCAATTTAAATGAGCTGAGAAATTGAATGAGCAACTTTGAATTCAAATGGTCTTTTATTTTGTGCTCCACAACATTTTCCCAGCACACCTTAGATGGATGTTACGCTGTGTGGTTGTGCAGTCAATGGGTCGATCAATATACAACATTGATGTCTACCAAAGACATCTAAAATACAGTTTGTCAATAGAACATTGACCAAAGCTGAATTTGACTCGGTGTATTTTTCAGTTGGGGAAAAGTTAGGGAAATAATGATCTGTCTGGGTTTCTCCCAGTCTAGAAATGAGGTTTTCTATTTCGCGCGGTGTACTTGGTGTCTGCCCGGACCTCCCTGCAGAGAAGACAGACGGGGAGAGACATTTCTGAGTCAAGACTGGTCACAAATTCTACCTGTACCATTGCTGCAAGAATCATCATGTACATACTGATATGTTATTTTTTAGAAGAGTATATTCCTACTGCGATAGGTACTGGTACTCTAAAGGTTGCAATAGTGAGATTCATACCAAGCATCGGACATGAAGGAAAGGCCGTTTTAGGTTTGCCACATAGAGGCGTTTTAATGCCTTTAAAAGACAGAAAATGATAGACGGAGAACAGAACCCTTCTGTTCTCCGTCTATCACACAAAACACTAAATAAACGTCACGTAGAAGAGCAGACGAGCCTACAGGATATGACTAATCTGGAGACGCTAGGGTTTGTTAAAGCAGCAGACGGAAACGGGACAGATTCTAGGAAATGACGTGGCTTCCTTGGATCCTCGAATGGATCCTTCCAAACCCACCTGCCCTGTCTCCTCCTACGCTCTTTCTTATCCAAGATCCAGTCTTTGCCCTTCTTCACCGACCGCCCCTTCATGCCCTTGAAGCGTGTCCTGCAAAGCACAGCAACACACAAAAGAAAACATGCAATAGACATGCAAGACTTTTCAAAAACACACACCTATGTCAACGACAGTTTCAATTGAGGCGTCAAACGTTAAAGGCTGATTGGTTGGGCGTGCTCGACACTTGGAAAAGTGCCGCACATCGTTTTCAATGTATGCTTCCGTGAAAGGTTCAGTCATCGCCATGGTAACCAGACTATCCTCCAGCCGTTCTTTACCTTCCTGCAGATTTACGTTTCACGCTACGTTGCAAAGTAATGTTGCAGACCACAATACCAACAAGGAAGTGAAAACTACAATCCCCATGGCGACGTTACAAAACTACCCAATCACATTGCGCGACAAAATATGACGACGTCCGCGACGCAAGAACATTGAAGATTTCCTATCGAATATACGTCATTTCTGTCAAAAGCGGCAAGCGCTTTAAGCATAAATCAACTTTAAGTGTCCGTTGTTGATGATGGAGGCTGTGCAGCACTACGAGTCTTCAGAAGAACGAAGCTTAAAGCGTGTGAGTGTTGAGGGGCGGAAAACCTGCCGGGCGGGTTTTTAAGCGAGGCAGGACGATAACCCCTCTCTGAACGCATTACTCTGGGTCCTGAAACCTTAACGACGGCAGGGCTTGATCAGCTGCTCGTACTGAAGGCCAAGACCGGATTATGAGACAACACAATAGTCATTACACATCGTATAATTGAGTTCAAGTCAACGAGCGAAGCAATTTCCCCATCCTTCACCTCTGTCCTGAAAACTGGACTTGATCGGGTACGTTTCTTCCGGTTGATTCCGATCCGAGGCCCTGGAACACAAAGGGCAAATCAATGTGAGCACAACAGAGAAGACAGGAAAGCATCCCTGATGTCTCCATCTAAAACGCTCAGAGGTTCTCACCTTAGGCAGGACTCCGGACACCCCAGCAAAGAGACACAGGAAGAACCTGAGAAGAACAATGTAGAATGAAAAACAACACAGGGCTGATCACAACTTCCATATGAAATGTAAAACTTAGCCCTTAATTCTACTATGACAAATATATTGTGATTATTTTGCCGAATCGTGATTGCGATAGTAATTGTGAAACTATCATATAGAGTACAAGTAGGCTCCTTGGATAAACCAAAACAGACTTTTTAGCTTTGCTGCTGTTAGGGTAGTCCACCACCATGCCTCCACTGAAGCCCGCCCTCATGGCCTGGGATGTGATGAGCTCCAGCTGGAGTGAAGATGCAGATCTCAGGTCAGAGGCACAAAGCAACGAAGCAATACGGGGTGTGTCTGTATTACAGACCGCATAATACTATCAAAATACACAAACAGTACATCATATGGATCAATGTCCTACAGACACCCCATAATTCACCACCCACCCACCTGTGCAGAGTTCTCGGGGTAGAGCTGGAAGACCGCCCGTGCCCCCCTCGACTGGAAGATAAACATGGGTCACATGATCAATATGTGCCCGTTCATCACCACTATTCTAGGGACTCACTAAAAATGATGAAATTACCAGGGACGAATAGAGGGAACTGAAGAACAAGTGGAGTCTCTTAGGTGGACTGTGTGATTTTTTGTCTGCATTGCAAAGCCACTGTAGCGCTGAAATACTAATAAGAGAGAGAGAACAGGGTTAGAGGGAACGAAGACATGAACTAAACAGCATCCATAATGGGAGCGTTTTCACGTCTCTCACTGAGCAAGAGAAAGTGGGGGAATGGGATACATGTGAAAGAGAAAAAGAAGTGTTAAAGCTGTTCTGTTGAGATGCGTTGAAATTGTCCATTATAAAATTGGTTGAGACTGTTAAGATGTGGAAAGGAGTTAACAAAGAAAAACTCAAGCTACGTTTATTAAATCAAAAGCTCTCTCTTATCTTTCTTTAATGCAGCCCTTATTTTACTTGCACGTATTCTTTATAATCCCTCCAGTTCAACGTGAATACCGACAATACATATTGTTTAAATATTATTGAATTGTACTTCAATTATTTGATTTCACAGTCTGCTAACTACATAGCCTATAGATGTTGATACAATTACTAGGCTAGATCAATATACACTGCAACTGAACAGCCCTGCTCTAGGGTCTTTACCTGATGCAACCATCGAAGGTGCCGGCTTTGAAAGGCATACCCTGGCCCATGTCTCCCAACACCAGGTCTCCTTCCACCTCTCTGTCAAGCGCAACATCTGTCAAACACAAGCAAGCTACATTCAGTACAGCGTACAGAGCTCTGAGTCAAGCTGCACAACAACGTTACGCCAAGTTTGTTCATATTTGATTTCATTACAGCCAAATAAACAAATACAATACATTATTGTGCACAAATTGGCCAATGGCATTCTAAATAAATCCTTGGATTTCCTGTACCTACTTCATTGTTAGAGTGTGTGAGGCTCGCTCAATTGGCCAAGTTTATTGTAATTGCAGAGTATGCATACTAGTACAAGGAAATGCAATGCAAGTTTGCAGGTAAAATGACATGACAGAGCAGATGGTACCTGCTAACGTGCTACCACTCGCCTGAGTGTGTGTGCTGGTGGCTGACTTAAACTGTGGCGCACTGATTAGCCAATGCAACACAGGCTTGCAGCCCCACCCCCCCCAGACTCTAACTGGGACAAGTGAGGCCAATTAAGCCAGCCACCAACCACACACACTCCCATAGCAATGTTTAAACATTCATGTTTTTATGTGATTATTAACATACATTTGATTTAGGTGAAATGTAACTTGAATGAAATGTTGTGTGAAATGTTGGACTGACCCAACATGGCCGTGCTGATGTCCACTCCAACCCAGACATGTCCCTCTTCTGACAAATAGTCTCCGCTCAGCCCTGAGCCACACCTAGGAGAGATGACGTTCTTCTCACGGACCTCAGCTTATTTTTGAAATGTCCTAAATTAGCATTCCACCTAAAAGCTAAAAAATGCTCTCCAATATTATAATTGTATCTAATAAAATGTAATACATTCATTTGAGAGTTTTAGAGTATGACATAATAAACCACATTAAAAACCAATTGATTATTTCAGTGGATTATGCTTGTTAAACAACTTAAACATAACAGCCATTTGTTTTATGATAGATCAGATATGATAGGTGAGTCCGTGACTTACCCGACGTCCAGCAGAAAGCAAGGCTGATCTTCTGGAAGGTTCAGCAGCTCCACAGCTCGCTCGGACATCTGACTCTGGATCTCAATCATTCTGGAGCTGAGGGTCCACAGGGCAGACTGGGGCTTTGTCCACAACATCATAACCCATCATAATGCATCATAATGCATTTCAAACTGGACTTATTTCTTAGTGTATTCTGCAACAATTGATGCGCGGCTGCGCATCAATGTATTGACTGACTAGTAATCAGATTTAGCTGCCATATTTTTGTCTGATACTCACTTTTGGGTGTACTTCTTGGCTTCGTCTTGATTGTAGAACTGTAGTAATCATAGGAGATCAACATACATATACATTATACATGTATTACTAATGTTACTGGAGTACATTCAAAAGCCAACCGTTTGTGACACGGAAATACACGTGTATCGCAATGGTACTTGCAAAGTTTGTCTAGCTAAGAATCAGAATCCACTATTTAAAAGGACATCATTTTATTTGTTACGAACCACTTCTGGAGGGGCCATATGCTCCGGTCTTCGACCACTGGACGCCATTCTGAAAAAAGTGTATCACGCGGCAGGTGAAAGAATACTTTAAATGGCTAAATGTTGTGGTCAAGCTGCCTGCACGTGAAATACATATGACGTCATATGAAATGGACAGACGTGACGTCGTAACGTGCGACCTATCCATGTTAAAGAGACAGTAATTTATTCTGCGGCAGCATTAATTTATAGTATGGCAATATTGTGACGGGTATCAGGGTATGGCGTACTAACACGTGGAACACACTGTGTGTTACTTAACAACAGGTACGGTTTTATGATTGACTCCTCGCAACTTTACGTTTGGGTCGCTTTCCAACTACTTCCTGTTTACACCGACCCTGATTGGTCAACTGGTGGACGGATCCGATCTGCGCTTCCTTCTTGTTCCCTGCTGACGGGCCGCTGCAAGATGGCAGAGGTCAGTCAGAAACTGTGCAACGGGGCTTTCAGGCTTTCTGCTCTCCTACAGAATCAATTTCGTCCTCCCGATCGGAAGTGACTCCATCTATATATAAAGCTGTGAACCACGCTGTGGAGTTAATGCTCACGGAGGAGCGACGGAATCAGCCGATGGTCTGTCCGAAAATAAGTCGTTGTCAAAAAGCCAAACAACCGGAGACAGGTAGTCAAAGACTAATAGGCTCCGGAATAGAAAATGCTAATAAAAACCCACCTTCGTGTCGTTTCATACCGCCTGTTTCCGGTGTATAACCGTATGCACAAGTGATACAAAACCCGCACGTCCACAAAACACCTTTTTGCGTGTCTCCGGGTGTTCAGCCGGTGCCGCGGGTAGGCGTGGTGGTGGGGAGGATGACATACCGGAGCACTAAAGGATATTGTGTGCTGCTGGCTGGTACTGTGCCTTCTGAAGCCTTTTCCTCAACCCAACATCTCCGAAAGTTCAGCACGCTCATCCTTACGCTCGCCGGGGGGCACCGACGGCACAGTATACCATGCAACATATGTGGACCCCAACAGGTGAAGCATCACCTCCACATCCTAGACCTCAGAAGCATCGCAAGAGCCTACAGTAGCAACCACTCAAAAGAGGCGGCTCCCCTGTACAGGAGCAGGACAGCCTATTATGACATCCTCAAGGCGTCCCCCAATGCAACCCAGTCCCAGATCAAGACCGCCTACTACAGGCAGTCCTTCATCTTCCACCCGGACAAGAACCCGGGGAGCGAGGAGGCCGCACATCACTTCTCCGAGGTGAGCGAAGCATACACCGTGCTGGGCAACGTCGGCCTGAGGAGGAAGTATGACCGTGGGATCCTCAGCCTGTCTGACATCCAGAACGCCGGTAGACCCTCATCCAGAGATCCAGGAGTATCCCAGTACCACCAACACCAGGCCAGGCACACTGCCTCCCAGCAGTTCTCCCGGCACCGGGGCAAGCCCATGTTTGACTTTGATGCCTTCTACCAGGCCCACTACGGGGAGCAGCTGGAGAGAGAGAGGCGGGCCAGGGCCAGGGCGGAGTTGAACAAGGCGAGGCACAAGCAGCGCCTTCAGGAGCCGATGTCTGTACAGAGAAAAATGGATTTGATCGCGGGGGTTCTGCTGGCCGTGGGAAGTTTGATCATTATCAGTTTGCGATGATGGGGCTTTAGTGATCGTGAAGGTGGGACGTCTCATTTATGATGGATTATGTTTGGTGATGTTGCACAATGCTAGGTGATTTTAAAGCTATTTATTCTTGATACATATACTGTATACATAACAGTGAAAGTACCACCACAAACCACTGGAATCTCAAACGCTGAAATGAACTGAAGGAGCAGATTTGTTCTGTTGAAGATATCCATTTACCATGATGTGCTGCTGTCAATGGTCCCATAGAAGCACCTAATTATTGCCCTTTCATTGTTCCTTCAGTATCCTGTGTCAGGAAGGAATTTGTTGAAAAGAGAATCTAAATAAAAGCCAGTTATAGTTTGGGTTTTTGAAATGTCATGAAACCGGATTATTTGTGAAGGTTTGAACTGTGTTCTGACTACCATGTAGAAATGTAAAACAAAAAAATGTGTATTTCCTTTCAATGTAAAAAAAATATATATACATATTGATTAACGTTTGCAATTATTAGGCTAACGTATATATAATAGATAAAGAATAGAACCTGGGTAAACCAACTGTGTTGTTGACAAAGAGCACCACAGCATTACATTGATATTGTAATGCAGGAAGGTGTATTTAACATTGTCACTGCTAGACGCCTCATTAAAGTGGCTTTCCAGGGGCTCCTCCAAAGGACACAGGCAGTTGGTGTTGAATAAGCCGTTTTACTGTAGAAATGTGTAACCTGGCAGATGGAACAAAGCTAGCACGTTGGTGCTCTCTTGAGTGTGTGTGTGGTGATGGCTGGATTAGCCGGTGGGCAATGATGAGTCAATGCACCGCAGGTGTGCAGCTACACCCAGCCCCAGACTAATCAGTCAGGGCCCCACGAGGCTGCTTAAACTAGCCACCAAGCACACAATGTATAATGAAGAATGATAAGTGCATGAGGGTGAACTATAAATAATTAATATTGTGCTGCTGTATTATTAGTAATTCTTAAATCTTGTTCATTTTAGTTCCAGCGTGTGGCCTGTAGGGGGCGTTGGAATCCTTTAGCACAATGAGCTTCCCCTCACAGAGCGGTGTCATTAAAGTGGTGGCCTAACACTGATATTAGTTATTAATCCCATGTTAATGCACGCATAGTGGACCACGCCTTAAACCTGCACACAATATATAATCTAATAGTAGATCATTAGACAAAGGCACATCTGTTGAATTAAAAAAACAGAACCCCAAGCCCTTGGATCAGGAATCTTTTAGTTATGGTTTCACTGTCTCTTTCGCAAATTGAAACGTACGGACAAATACAACGTTAACATGCTGAGTATTTAAATAGGGACTCCACATTTTAATGCACAAAGTTAACACACACACTTTGCTACAGTTTGATCACGTTTTATTCACAGAAATATAAAGTAGAATGTCAAGTACATCACTTTATACAAAACTGCACAGACTTTTCAAAACTCAGCCAGACAACAGAAATCAGCTTTACTGTGAAGGAAAGAAAGAATGACACATCTGTGATATGTGAAATAGGCTCTAGAGGATATTTCATCAAGAAGACTCAAATTGTACATAAATAAAACTCGATAGGAAAAAGTCATTTAAAACTGTTGAGAAATAAATACTTGTCAAAAAATAGGATTTTAAATTGGCACATATAGCTGTCTCTCCACTTCACGGCCAGTCCCACCAGACCGACCATTTCAATTTCACAACTGGAACTACATGACCGTGCTTGAAAAGACAGAAGCATCTTCATGGTGCATTTGCTCTAACTGAATTAATGTGCTTGCTCTTTATTTGAAAACAGGGTATATATATATATATATATACACACACACACACCTGCCTGTAACCAGCAACATTTGTAAATTCACTTGTGCAAGTTCAGCCTATCTGAAAAAAAAAATGCTATGGAAAGCATTTACCTCTATTCAATCTATATATATATTAAGCGAAGGTGCCCTGGGTCTAGGTTAGGGATGTATCGAGGGAGGATAGGAGAGGGGTTGAAAATGCTATACAAAGGTGCAAACGTTTATTTTGTATCCATTGCATAAAATGACTGGACCCTGGACTACTTAAATCCCAATAATTACAAGAAATAAAAGGTGTCTGTCCTTTCCAGCATGGCCATATAGTTGTTTTACTGTCATAACCTCTCACCCTGCAGTCTTCACCACTTCTCCATGCCCTGGTAAGTCTACCTCCTGCCCAACTGCTGTGTTTTGGGATGCAACTCTGCGCTCAAGGCCTTTCCCTCTAAACCCTGGTGCCTATAGGCTAATGAATCCACTCCAGTCAATACAGAACGAGCATCGGAAATGGGGGG
>OMOU01000726.1:0-10761 GCA_900312585.1 Malacocephalus occidentalis
CAAGGTGGGGGTGGGGGTGGGGGTGACAGTGGTCCGGTCTCCCCCGGGGTATGCGGAAGACGCTCCTGACCCCATTTGCATGCATGCTCCCAAACGGCGGTGCGCTGCAAATTGCGGCAGAAGTGCAAGCGGAGGAAAGTGTGCTTCTGCATGAAGTCCTCTATAGCTTCTGACTGGTAAATAGAAGCTCGCAGACGTCCGCTTTCTTTACGCTTGATAAATTCGTCCCGACAGTTAATATGCTGCGGCTGCATGAGCCAATGTCAAGACTGATAGATGAATGCACGTCGCCTTGTTGCCGTGTTATTAATGGTTTTATTTAGGCAAAGTGGAAATATATTTCATATTTTGTCCTCATTATTGGGCGTGTAGGGAAAAAAAATGACATTTCATGTTTCTCTCTTTTGACTGGGAAATAACTAATTTAATCTTCATTGAAGTAATTTAATAATGCATTCCACCACCTTGACGGCCATCTTTGCCTCGCTGTCCTTGGGAAAGGTAATTTAACCTCCAGTCACTCAGAAAGCAGACGCCTATATGCTTCAAACAGCTTGAGAGATTAAAACTATGGGATTGTGTGAGTGTAATGAATTTAGGGGGAAAAAAGGGAAAAGTAGATAGATTTATGGTCTACGGCAGAATGTAACACCACGATGGGCCATAAAGCAGTAGATAGCCTCGGCTCGTACTGCGGCGTCGTACTGTACTGGAGCGGCGGGCGCTGGCCGTGTCACAACCGGAGATCGATCTGAAGCTCATCGAGAGTCAATGAAAGATCGGCTATTTTATTTTTCTGTTTTTTTCTCTCACACGGTTTTCCAGAAACTCTGCACCAAACTCTGAACCTGACTATTGCTGTGAGGTGCCGCAGGCCCACGGTGGAAACAATACGGTCGCTTTACCGTGGGACTTGGGTATGTATGTATGTATGACAGACTCACTCTTGTATTTCACAAAGATCACACCTCCTGAATTGTCTTCATTTTCCCCTTGTCAACCAATTTGTCAACCGCCCACTGTACCGTAGCTCTGCTGCTATATTTTACATCCGTTGAACAATATTTAATCGGTGAACATCGAATCTATTATCTATCTATAATATGCTTTGGTTCCGCAAAGCATATTATTTAAGAAAGGTACAATCACTCATGAGACAAGAGAAGAACGGTATCGGACAAAGGTAGAGAGAGACGCTAGCTCACTGTGTCGCAGGTAGGGGTGTGTCCCTTTTAGACAGGTGCGTGGGAGTTTCCCTCAGTAGGCCTTCATTGTATATATAGACCTGTCATCAAATGAAATGCTCCCTTTCAAATGCTAAGCTGGGAGGCCATTCTCCGTTTTTTTAAGTTGTAGGGTCTATCTTAGGCGTCATGTTCTAGGGCTCCAGTGATGGGCATGATAAATGGTCAAGAGCATTCCTAGCCCTTTGTCCTCCCTAGGTAGCCTCATGATTTTATGATCCCTATTTTATTGAACAATTCTGGTGGAACACTATATTCTTCCTGCAGTTTCAGTAGTTCTCACTAATGGTTGGCCCATATATATTTAGACTTAGATTTGTCTCTTCAGAGGGCTCCTACTTTACCACCAGGGGTGTGATTAACCATTACAACCCATTTCAATTGTCACGGGGCTACCCTCTTGTGACATCACAAGTGGTAGTGTCCACCCGGCTGTATGATGGACAGATATAAGCCTACCCATTTGGTACAGTCCACTGGGTAAGCTAGGACTAAACTGATCTAGTCATTGGCTTTATGCTGTCTTAGTGTAACATCAGTGGTTTAATTGTATGTTTGCTGGACAAACTGTGTTCCAGCCAGTGGACTGTGTTCCAGTCCTTTGGCCCCGGGGACTGATGCTACTGTGAGGGGAGTTCTGCTTGGATCATTTCCTCACTTGCATGTTTCATTCTGTGAACCAGTTGCAGTTTTTACTATGTGTGGGGATAACCTATTGTTATTTTTTGCTAGCTACATCATTATTTATTTGGGTGTAGTTCCCAATGTGGTGTAGACAGTCGTGCAACTTAGCATAGTCGTGATCCCTTAGCCGGCCTATCGTCACAGAAGTATATGTACCAACATTTTGCCAAGAGCTAGAATAAAATGGAATATGTGTTTGCGATTGTATTTCACCATCAGCATCAGCGTTGACCTATAGAAAGGCTACATCATGCAGAGAAACTGTAGGATTCCCGCTCATTACTGGTTTGTCCTGCAGTCAGACAGAGCTTTCTGTGTATTTGAAATGCTCCACGCATGCAACCACACTCACTCAATCTACAAGCTACACACCATTATCTATAATGTGTATACTATATACATGTACATATTTAGACAATGCAACAAATGGCATACTGATACTCATACTGCATTCACCAATGCCTTTATTTTCCTCACACAGTGTGAGTGTCATGTCTGATAGTCCATGGTGCAGGCATGGCAGTTTAAATATTCCTGACTCATAACCGAGAACATGTGACCGGTCCTCGCTGGTTGGCAGCTGGTCAAGCCATGCCATTTGTTAGAAGGGCGGGTCACGTGACCTCACACGCTTACTGCTTTCCCCGCCCACTTTGAGGGGCTGATTCAGAGGCCACGGTTGCTCATTCCCAAGGGTGGGGGGGTGGTTCTGTTGTATTGCCACAGCAGGGAGTGAGAGAGAGTGAAGTGCCGCAGGGATTGGGGATTTGTCACTGCAGGGAGTGTAATTAATGCCTTGCACGTAACTCACCCGCACATTGTAAGTAGAGGTAACGTGGGAGTCCACTACGACGTGATATGGTCGCCGCCAAGCCCCTCGCATCCCTTTGGGCAACGAGGAAGAAGAGGATAACGAATCAGTGAAACGTTATGAATAATGGTGTTGCAACCCGCTATGCCTTCCCCTTAGTCATCGCCGGACACACTGGGGGGGAGAGAAAGAGAGGAACTCCTCACAGCCTTAGAGACTCGTCGCTGTGTTGGTGGTGGGGTGTGTGTGTGTGTTGAGGAATATTATTTTTGCTTTGTGTATAGATTCAACATTCGACAACTTTATTTGTCACGTACAGGATATGCAGTGAAATGAAAAGTGGCGATGCCCAGCGGAATGTGCAAAAGAATGCGAAAAGGAACTTGAATTGGAGGGATCAGAACCAGAACATCTAGAATATTTACAATATTTACAGTAAGAAAAAAACAAAAAGACATTTCGAAACTCATTTCCAAATATTGCCCGCATCCTTATGTGGTTCAAAAACTTCTAACCAGTCAGAGTCGTGCTTGTGCTCTCTTTGCTCTCTGCCAAATCCAGTTCAAAATCATTCTAATCCGAGAAAAGCCTTCCATGCAGATTTTGGTTAATCTTTTAACGTAGTTATCCAGTTTACGTAAGATTGCTCCACTGCTCCATTGTCTTTTTAATTTGGCAGACTGTGGAGCTCTTTGTTGGTCATGAACTGAAAGTCCCTCCCCCGCTGAATGCTGATTGGCCCTCGTGTTTTCCAGGTCATTTTGGAAGCGGCTTTTGGAGGCCAAAGACCAACCAGCAGACAAGAACGGAGCGTGAACAAGATGGCTGTGACATGAGCATGGAGCAGGAAAGCACTAGAGTTTTGAGTTGTCCCCTAACCCTTGAGTAATCAGAGAATTCTAATCAGCCTGTTTTTTTTGTCGGCATCAAAATTAGTTTAGATAGATGGTCTGGCATGCAGTCATTAGGAGATATGAATCTAGTCCCCGGATAGAGCAATTTATATTCATAATAGACTAGAAGATAAAACCTTGAAAGTATTTTTTTTCTGAATCTGAAACTTTTTCAGAAGTTTTTAACAGTATTCTTTCTCCTCTTGTTTTATTGGAAGCTTTTAGAAATTTCACATTTAATAAAAATGCCTATCTCCACTATCAATGCCTGATAGTGGAGATGAGATTATCTTTTGAAACCGGATATTATGGTGTTGAAAGTAGGCATAAAAATACAAGTTATTTGCCCCTGTACACAAATGAATCGCTGCCAACGTTCATGTGGTGCTTGATCGCTTCAGCGCAGACCACTTCACGTCGCGTGTCTGCAGACTGGCGCTAGCGGCTGGGTACCTGCACGTGGGCGGGGCTTGTCCTTTCCCACATTTGATTGGTTAAAAACCCAAACAACGTGACCAACGTAGAAGGCGAGGAGAAGCCAACTCAAGAGATTTGGAACGTGACATTAATATGAAAATATGTATGATCATGATGCTATGATGTGACACACATTTAACATAATCGAAATTAGTCAATGCAGCGTGGAAGAGAACAGGCGGGTAAGTAGGCTAGTAGCCATAAGAAGCTTGCTAAAGCAAGGGAATGCAGTTTATCAAGCGACATTACTCTACCAAGACTGGTCATTACTACATTCAGCATTAATAAAAGGTTTTGTGTCAACGGGAGTTTGACTTTTATCGGTGTAGTTTAATGAATGAAAAGGTTCCAGTCAATGTTCCCCCGTAAGCGCCCACTTTTGTCCGGGCGGGTACACACAATGCGACGATACCGCAGGTGAGAAGATCCAACATGGCGGCACATCCGGTCACACCGGATATACGCGGTGTCGGCGTCGGAGCCGTCGGGAAGTGAGAGTGCGGAAAACATAACACACGTTATTCTGCGTTATGTTTGTCCGCAAAGTCGGCTTAAAACGTGGGCTGCTTTTGGACCTGGACATGCGCGTGGCTTTGAGCGTGGGGTAAACCACGTGACTGGACAGAGTCAGAGATGCAGAGGTATTCCCCTTCAAATAACAAGATGAGCCAGCGCACTCTCTAAACTAAATCACTAAATATGCTGTTATTAAACGCATGAAAACAATACACATCCAACATGCCATCATAGAGCGATTGCTGTGAGTATTATCATATTAATCGTATCCATATCACCAACCCCCTATATAGACTTCATCTTAGCCTGCTGGTCAGTTGTGGGGAACACTGTACGCAAATTGCTCACAATGCTGAGGTTTGCGCTTAGACAAATGTATATTTGCTCAGCGCTGAAAAAAATGTGAGGGAACATTGGTTACAATCCATCAAAGACTGACACATTTTGACAAACAACTTCAAAACAGGGTTGGCTGTCTCAGTGGTTTCCAATTGGTTTTCCCTATGAATATACAGCTGAAGTATTTGAGTCAGTTCTTGGTCTCAAGACCAATTTCCGTTGGACTCGGAGTGAATTTGACGGTGTTGCATACACCTGCAGTGCTCATAGTGCCACACTACCACTTTAAAGGCAACCGATCTCGTGCGTGATCATTTTACGTAGTCAATCAAGTCGCCGATAGCCTACGGTGACATTTTCAACTTCAGCCCATGCAACTGTTAATCACAGTAGCATGTAGCCTACTTCTCATTCATTATTGATCGGGACTTATTTAAGGAGTTTTGCACACACACACGGAAACAAGTTGATGGATGTGTCATTGGGTGAATAAATTGAGCCAAAATGATAATAACCACAATGCAAAGGAAGCATGCACAGTTTCAGATAGATTAATATAGCCTGTCCATTTGCCAGAACTATCTGCCAGAACTTTATTAAATTAGAATGGAACCTGATTGGCGGGGCGTAGACTCTTCCTGAAACCCGTGCCCAGGAAAGGAGTGCGGTCAGCGGCTTCAACAGCTACATTGAGTGCTCTGCACAGTGCTACCAAGTCTAGGTTTCAAGCACATACTGTGGCTGCGATCTCGTTTGGCTACATCGCGCATCGATTATGCGGTTTAGAGACGTCATTATTATTTTGGAAATGGCTCTCGCTCATCTTCCACTAAAAGCAGTGGAGAGTAGCCAGTTAGTGTCACATCAAGTGGAAGGAATTAGTGGGGAGGTCGTCTCACAAATCAGACTTTAGAGCGGGGAGTTAACCTCCTATGAGCTTATAGATGCATATATATATTTTTCAACTCGCGTATGTGTGAATTATGACAAGTGTATGCCGACTATTTTTTTTGTGTAAACCTAAAATACGGGGAGAGTGACGCATGTTCTTCAGTGAAACGCAGGCAGGCAATTGCGTCGTCAATGAAACAGGCTATGCCTATGTTTATGTGTATTCTACTTTTGTGTCAGGGCAATTTAAATAGGAATTGTGTTAAATGTAGGACACATGTAAATGTAGTGACTGAACGTAACTGCGCTCACGTGACCACCTGATCACGTGATCGTCTGATCTCGTGTTTCGGTCATATTTCGACAGATTATGAACGTGGCCCGATTGGTGCACCACTATAGATATTATTCTATGAAATTCTGTAGAATTTCATAGAATAATATCTATAGAAAGTATTATTCCAGTCTCCTGAAGTCATGGCCAAATATTGTTTTGAATATGTCCTTTTTCAGAACACCCAAGAAACTTCAATGGTAAAGATAAAGTTGTCACTTAGCCTAAATGTTATGCAGATGATTTTCCTTTTTATTTTTTGTCCAAGCAGGAGCCCAGCATAATAGGAGGAGACCTCTGCATCTGCAGCCAAAGCCTTTTGTTCTGTGGCAAAGTCACAGAGACACCGTTTGCATGGATGGCTGAGGAGAGGTGGATGGCGCCGGAGGATCAGCAGGAGCAAGATGAGCAACGGCAAGCTCCCTCTTGATCGTATTCAAGGTACCAAGCAGACATGGAACTTTTTGTTTAGGCTCCTGTGTTTATGGTCACAATATGTCCAAATCGAATGCATGTTTCGGGGTACGCTGTGTGGGGAAATGTGCATTACGATTCGCGAATCATTCTATTCAGAGACATCTAATTTAAAAGGCCCACACTGAATATACGTCTAACAACGGGTACATCCAATCCACTACAGCTATGCCTGTGTTACGTTTTACGTTGACTTTTGCAGACATGTTATTATTAATAATAATAATGCTGAAATGGTGTGAAACTCAAGTTAATGTTATATTAGTATATTCATGCTAGAAATACAGCAGTATCTCAGGAGGTAAGAGCAGTAGTCTGTCAACTGGAAGGCTGCTGGTTGGATCCCCGGGCTTTGCGTGTCGTGTCCTTGAGCAAGGCACCTAACCTGAACCGCTCCTGACGTGTTGGTTGTTACCTTGCGTGTTTGACACCGCCGCGGGTGAATGTGAGGCAATACTGTAACGCGCTTTGGATGAAAGCGCAAAATACATGCAATCCATTTACCATTCATGAAGAGGGAGAAGGACCGATGGGTAGATCGCAGCTTGATTGACAGATTGGCCCACCTCTAGGGTGGAAGGTAGGTCACTGGGGCCATCTGAAGACCGACACACACAGGCAATGTGATCAACCACATACAACCACCTTTTTTGGGGGGGCCATTTTATTGCAGGGTAATGCTGCTGTTCTCAGCCTATCTAGTCACGCTCGCTCGATTCTATGATGCATGTTCTAGGAGCTGCACAGAAACAGGATATTGTCAATTGTATTCCAACGTGAGTTAATGGACCTCTTTTAATTTGAACAGCAAACACAATAACAGGAGACACTCCTATTATCCTGTTTGCCAAGTCATCATGTTTGGAGAGGTAATTATGAATGTGTTTCATAAGGCCGTCTCATGATGGAGTATCTTTTATAACACTGTATAGAATGGTGCTGGAAGAGGTGCACACTCCAGGATGTTTTTGCTAATAGTTAGTGGAAACCTTAATGGAACTGGGCAAAAGGATTCCCGCTTGACTTGTACATGATAAATATTTAATGTTTCATGACAGTAATGATGGCAAATCACAACGCTAAGCCGTGCGCTGTCAAACTCCCACCTCTGTTGTCTCATAATCAGAGGAAAGTATGGAAGCCTCAACAACTTTCACGTGAAGCCTCTGCCCGTGTTTAGCGTCGCCGTGAGATTGGTGACAGGGCGGGGAATTGTGTGTTACAAGTTAGACTGCACAGTGGAGGGTTTGCTATTCATTTAATTATTGGCATCTAACCTTCATCTTCTTGACAATTTAAGCATTACCAATTAGAATCCTGGACGTACAAACAAAGGAAATCTATTCTACCTCTCAATATGTTTACATCTCTCTCAGGCACCGCCGACAAGCGAGCCAAGTTGAAAGTTTTGTTTTCCTGTCAAAGAACAAGACCGGTGCAACTCATGAGCGCATGCTACAACCAAAACTTTTTTTTAGCACTTGGCTCTAAACACTGTTGTTGTTGTTTGTTTGTTGTTGTTGTTGTTGTTGTTTTTTTACTGACAAAAAGTGCCTGATTGATCTCTGGTTAGTGGTGATCAGCCTTTCGCCCCAACGCTCTGATATAGCTGCTCTCGATCAGCTCAATTTACTCCCTGGGTGCTTTGGACCCTCCCTGATCCCCGTGCTCTGCCCGACTGCCGCCATTAACCATGGACCACTTTTGACTATTTTGCTCCTACCCTGTTTTTTTCTTTTTCTTCCCTACACTCTGGAGTCACATTAGGGCTGTGATTGACTTGTCTTTAATGGCAGGTCACCCTTAATTAGCTGACGAGGTGAAATCACATATGCAGCTTAAAAGCATGTCCGTCACCAGCTCAAGATGGCACCCGCTTGGGGGCGGGGGGGGCCCCCCACCAGTCAATCATATCAACCGGCCACATGCTCACAATAGCTCTCCCGCTGATGGCGGGAACATGCTGAAGGGGATACGAGAATCTGATGAGATCTCTGATGAATCTTTCCCTCAGCTCATGACGCCAAGCACAATTTTTTTTTGCTCACCCCCTATCCCCTTTGCTCACATTGAGGTCTCAATTTCTTCTGACTATCATCCGAGAGTCAACACAGATTTGTTTTGGCTGGGTTTGTTTTTCTTTTCTTGTTGTGGTCATAAACAATTCACTGGCATGGAGCCTTGAGAGGTGGCCACTGTGTTATTAGCGAAACAAATAACTTGGTTAGTTTAATGGAGTGGCTCGGACTAACACGTTGTTGCAACAAGAGCAGGAGCCAGCGGTGTTTGGGAGATATATGACTAAAATACTAGCTAGCTGCTCATTAGCTCCACGCAGAGTTATTGCAGTCGTGCACATAAGAAACCTGAATAATATCTACCCACGGCCGTAGCAGCGAGAGGGTTGATGAATTGCATAATATCCAGATTAGCAATATGTCACATTAAGCCACCGGCGAGGGAATTGGGGAAGATTCTCTGCTCCCCCTGTGATGAGAAAGTTAAAAATAGAAATCTTGAAGCACAATTTGTCTTCTTACATCAACAGAATTGCATTCCCCTTTTCACCCCGCGTTCAATATGTAAGGGTTAGGGGAGGGGGGGTCTTTGGAGGCAAATCTCATCATGTCATTACGCAAATGGTAATGCATCAGTACAAACAGTGACAAATATCGGGGTTAAAGCTGGCTTTTATTGGATCACCTCCAGTTGAAGAATCTAACTTTGTTACGATGTGGCAGATGTCCCCATCGTTCAGAATGTCATAGCATTTGGGTTTTTTTGTATTTCTTTCTAATTGCAAACTGTGTCATAGCCATGCCGTGGTCTTTATCCCTGAGTGGGGGACGTGGCGGGATGTGGTATTTCAAGTTGGGAGTCTAGTATATGGGTAGCATTTAAAATAAACATTTAACAGGGGGATATAACTTCAGTGTGTGGAATTGAAATAGGGCCATTGGCATCAGCATACCTGAGCGAGCGTATATCACGCTATCACAGCGCGCGGTTTACAACGCACCGCAGTAAAGAATAGCAATGCGTTACTGTACGCTGCGCTTCACACTTAAGCTTTTACTCTGCGTCTTAAAAGTGTCGCACGGAGGTTTATGTTTACCATCTTCAATGATTTGAGTCTGGTCCACTCCCAATCCTCAGCCGGGCCACAAAGGCTCCGGGTCCCCCATGGGCGATCAGTGCCCCGACTCTGAGGTGACTCCCGTTATATCTTTTTATACTACTGTCACAAGCAGCGGCGCCTCGCGTTAGCCGCAGTCCGGCCACTTCCTGGACAGTGTTGTCGGTCTGCGGGGCGGCAGATAAAACAAGGGTGTGTTTAAATGACGCTCCAGACAAGCCAGGCCATGAATTTAGAGCAGGATATTGGCTGGAGGGGAGCTGTTTGGAAAGTAATTACATCAAAGGCTGTTGTGGGAATATTTGGCACACAGACATTGCAGCTGACAATAAGCAAATCCCCTACAAGGCGGTAATCAGGGAGCCTCGTTTTAACTGCGAGGGCTTCTTTGTGACTCTTTCACAGTGAAATAATTCCACTTCCACTATTTTGGCTTGCGGGAATTTCTGAACCTGCCATTGTTGCACGGGCAGCGTGCTAAAGGGCCGTTTACACACATGTCGTCTCACTAACTAGGGTAGCGTTCTGGAGCACCGGGCTGGTTAGGCGCTGAATGTGTTCCACCTTGTCTGTTTGGGCCAATTGGGAAATGTAGAAGCAATTAGTTGTCATAATGATGCCTACGTGTGAGCAGAGACACTGATTTGTCTACTCTCTTTAATTGGTTTGTCCAGAGTGTCATAATAAAGTTTCTTTGTGATTGAATTCCTTGCACATGGGCTGTGATGAGAGGAGCACACTAAAAGAGTCTTTGATTATGGTGGGAAATGTAAAACATTGAAGACGATTGCAAAGGTACAAAAATGGCACAAATCTTTTCGATTCAACTTTTCCAAATTCTTAATGTAGCCCATGATAGCACCAGTGCATCCATGCCGCTGATGACTTCTGTGTGACATTGCTGTGTTTGCGTCTATTTCTTTCATTTCCTATTCACTATGCTGAGGGAATGGACAAATACA
>OMOU01000729.1:0-10582 GCA_900312585.1 Malacocephalus occidentalis
GTTATACTTGCATGCACTGCAACATACCATTTTCCTTCATTTCATTCCATTTTACTGCCTTGAGTGCTTGTGGCGCATGGCTACTGACCCAGCAGCAATGAACTCCCCAACAGTCAAGTCTTCTGGTTCTGCGCAGATCATCAACGAGTCGTACATGCGCTGAGGAAATGAACAACAATGGCGATTAGCGACTAAAGCTCCGGGGAAGACGGACTACTCGGATCAGACCTATGAGCTGAATGCTTTCTTTATTCACCCTCTCCAATGGGTTCTTGTTGTGCGTTTGAATGAGCAGCTCCAGCGTCGAAAGCTGCCGTTCCTGCCATATCTCTGGCTCCTCCGCTTTTGGAGGCTCTACGTGAAGACACACACAAAGGTGGGACTGTTATTACAAACCCACCCCTCTAACATTCTGCCGGAGAGATCGCGGCGCCGTCCACATCCGGCCACCCGGTTGGTTACCTTCAACGGGTGGGTACCAGTAGTTCTTCAGTCGCCGCAGGATGCGGGAGGGCAGGCTGGGCCTCGGGGGCCTCACCGTAGGCAGGTCAGGGGGCCGAAGGGTGGGCTCCAGGTAGGACACCGAGACCTCGCGTACGAGTGGCCAGGCCTGAGACACATGGCGATACGTGAACATTTTTTACTTTACTTATTATTGCTAATGTCACGACCTCCATGTTGAAAACGAATAACAAGGGCGTTGCTCACCCGTAGAGTGCTAAGCCAATGGGCTGCTTTTGTCTTCAATGGCCCAAGATACCAATACCTAGAAGAAAGCAGACAGACGGTGACAATATGATTTTAAGTAGATTCTTATCTGGAGTTTGTATTGAAGTGTCTTACTTGCTGATAGTAGCCGCAGTGTCTCTGAACGCACCCCACCGCAGTCCCATCAAAGCAAACACTGGCTCCTTCTCTCCCTACAACAAACACAAGACGCAAACATGTGGACACGCACAGCAGTACGGCTCACTGATAAAATAAACATTGTTTCTTTAAAGCTTAAGAGCTCAGGTGATCGTGTGTAACGATAATTCCTTTCAAAAGCATTTGAAAGACGTAGGCCAAGATTGTTGAATAATCAGAACTCATTTACCCATCCATACATTTCCTTCAACACCCAGTGTGGCATTCCACCCAGAATATAATTGTATACAACAATAACATTGGAATTGGCCATCCTGCAGTTATATAAAACTCTAAATAAAATAAAAGATAGAATAACCTCACCTTGATTTGTAATACATCCAGTTGCACTGTTTCTCCTTTCAGAATTGACAACGTTGCTGATGTGATGCGTCTGAAAGCAGTGGAAAAGAAAGGTCTTTCTCTACAACCAGCACATATACAACGCAGAGAATAATCGTGGGGGAACTATTTGTAATGCATTGAAATGCAATCTCATTGACTTACTTGACCTGGTTGTCATTCAAGAGGTGAAGACTTGGACTCAGCGAGTTGGTAAAGCCCAGTGGAATGAACCCAATAGGAGTTTTAGAAATGTTGTCCTATAACAAAAAAAAAGAAATCAAATGGTAATAACATTTCTCTGCAGTTAAATCTATACCATTATTTAGCATGTGAGAAAACATGCTTTTTTGGTTATTATTTAGACAAAAGTAGCAAGAACCATGTAAAAAAATGCAATTGCAAAAGCAGCAACATATAGGCCTACAGCTTATGCAAAACTGCAAGATTAGTAATGAGGAAGACTCAAGAGTCAACCATAATTCCCCACCTTCAACAATTAATGTTATAGATCTGATGTGATATATCAGACAGTCATGCTTTCACGGTTCAGGGAGTGAACGTGTTTATTGCATCAGTGTGCTCCGTTTCTCACTTGATCTGGCCTTCGTAGTAATCCGGTCACAACTTCCTGGAGAGTGCCATCACCACCGGCCACGATCAACATATCCGTCTGCTCCAGGAATTCCATCAGTTTCTTGGCTTGGCCTTCATAATCTGTCTGCATGGGCACCAGCATATTTCAGATACTCTGTGTGTAAATAGTATTTTTGTTTTTACAGAAACACTATTTACCTTGACTAGTGTAATCTCCACACCCGCCAGGTGTAAAATTGGAGCGGCATTCTTCTCAAATAACTTTTTGGCTTTACTGTGGGAAAACAGAAGAATGATTAAAAGGAAGTCAGAAAAAGGCCATGTATGTCTAGTAAATAATTGAAGATATTGACCAATCTTACCCTCTACAAGCTGAAGGGTTGAGTATAACAGTTGCTTTCTTAAGCTGCTCTAATGGTGATATTTGTTGACGTCCAAACTCCTAACACGGTGATGGTCAATATTTTGAGTATGCAAAAATGAATGTTGATTGAATTCATTAACCCAATTATTAAGCACAATCTGTCATTACACATACAAAACGTTCTTCTTACCCTGGCCTCTAAGCAAGCTTCTCTTCGCAGAACAGAGTCACTAGAAATTAAACGAAGAACAGATATTAGCAACTGATGATTGGATTAGTATAGTACAGGTTGATAATAATTTGCATCGCTTACCAGTGTATTCCATAGAGCCAATGTCCACCATAAGACAAAACACACACGGCAAACGTGGACTTCTTCCAATGATTCCGCAAAGTCTTAAACACTTTAACGACGCGAGCCATTTCATCTACAATTTAAGGAACGTAAGGAATGCATGCAATAACTTTGACAGCGGTCATACATACATCACTGGACAAATCGCGTGGATATTTTGATGCAACGCCAAATGTCTCTCTGGTCGAAACAAGGAAGTAGAGTAAGTAAGGTTCCGCTTCTAGTGCGAATTCGTTTAAAATCAAAAGCATCTCATTATTCACGCTTCCGTCTTTAATTATGTTGTCAATAATATGCGCATTATATATAGATTTTTTAATGTTATTATTATTATTTTTTTGTCACTCGGGTGTGCAAGAATACACGAAAACGATTTGCGTCCGTAGTGAAATATAAAACTACATTACCCACGCTGCAACTCGTCAATCAGAAAATAAGGACCTCGCCTGTGAAGGATAGTATAAAGATAAACATATGTATACAATATTTTGTATTGTTCCGTACATTATTCGTACACACAAATATAACATTGACAGTTTCAGGAACATTTATAATAGCGTTTTAATGGACATTGGTTTGAATTTAATACTGGCATCAACCCTTCACATTCTGTTCCAAATTTCCCAAATCCGGTATATCATGGCGGCGCAGATGGCGGTAAATTCGGGTATGGGATATTTTATTTAACTAACTTGCTACTTATGCACTGCATAAACAGTAGACACCAGTAACGCATGGCACACATACATATACACACGTGTGCTTTCTAAAGACAACTTCCACGCACTTTGAATTGAGTTGGCCACATGGGGATGCATCAGTGTCAGTTTCAGTAGGCTAACCACCTAGCATTGTAGTTAACGTTAGTTTGCTATGAATGAAAGCCTCGTCCTAAAATCGCATATGGCGTGTTTATTGTTATCGGTATGGTACATATAATATTCCCAGCATTTCGACAGCTTACTTGGTTTCCCCTTCTGAAGGGAGTTACTAACCCACTAGCAAGCGAGTCATTTGATAATCAAAATACAGCATGAGTTGGTCATGAGAGGAGCGTCTATCATCGTAACCGGCATGTCACTTTCACCCCTAGTATTCTCCTCGCTGTCTGCTGCATACAACTTATACACGAAATACTTTACTACAAACTTTCCATCCACGATATCTTCGAGTCACGTGATCTGTTGTTTACAATCAATCGGAATATCAATCACGACAAATGATCTGATCTGTGATCTGTCACGTCAAGTTACAGTGTATGCCCATGTGATGTGATGTGATGTGATGATGTAGGAGCCAGTCTGTGGGGGCCGCTGAAGGAGCTATGGGAGACAGTGGAGGGAGCTATTTGGAGGAGGCAGCCGGAGAGCGTCCACCTCCTCGACCTGCAGCTTAAGAAACACAAGCCGCACTTTCTGTCTCTGTACAAAAACCCTGTATGTTACATTCGATCTCAACTCCATACATTCTCCCATACAGCGGAGAATAATTTGCATCCAATTGATTCAATACTTTGGTTTTGTTCCAACGAAAACACTGTCTTACTTTATCAACAGCCAAAGAGTGCAGAGCAGAGGGATAAAGTGCGTAAAGCCAGCACAGAAGGCATAGCCATCCAGGGACAACAAGGCTCACGACTTGTGCCTGAGCAGCTCCTAACAGAAGCCTTGATCGTCAGTGATATGTTTGACATGGGAGAACTGGCAGCCCTGGAACTGTTATTGGCAGGTACCGTATGCATATTTAAATGATCTAATTTATTACAGTTTTTACAGTTTACTTTAATTTACAGTTTTGTTCTTCAATGTACCATTAAAAACATGCGATGAATCATTGAATACGGCTATATGTTGGCAATAGGTACTACCTATTTCCTTGTATCGTTTATCATTCTATGGGTCCTCCTAGAGGACAAACTAAGTTTCCTCTGGTTTCTATTGATATCCTGCATGCGCTGTTTGCAGGTGAGCACCAGCAGCCTCACTTCCCGGGGCTGACGCGCGGGCTGGTGGCCGTGCTGCTCTACTGGGACGGAAAGCTGTGCGTGGCCAACTCCCTGCGCTCGCTCATTCAGTCACGCCAGGGCAAGACCTTCACATTGGAGCTCAGGTAAACGTGGTCAAGGGTGAATTTATACTTAAATGTCTCTATGTCGCTGGTATAGACGAACGAGGCAAAAGGGCGTGGCTTGCGTCCACCTTGCCAAATAATTTACCTACGCGTCAGGGTGACAGGCGGGCTGCATCTTCCCAGCTACGTTTTCTGGTTAATGTATTCTATTTGCAGATTTCATCTTAATGCAAGGTGTACATTATTACCGCACTATAATGTGTGGGGTTATAAATCATCATGACTACTAATCTCAGAATTACAGACCCACAGTAGAGACACGTTGTACACATCTATGGAGCTTTTCCTAGTAGAAGGATCTCCTCCACCTCTTGCATTAATGTCTCCTCACACTCCTTTCTGTTAGTTACCCGATTCCTTCTTGATTGAGCATGCACACGTTTGCGTAACTGGCAGTTTGTGTGTCTGGTTCATTGTCCCTCAGTGGAGAGCTGGTGGCCTTGACCACACGCTTCACAGAGGAGCTGATGAGCCAGGGTCTGACCAAGCGTATCCTGAGCCTTGTGTCGGAGGTCAATGTGACACGGGAGTTTGAGCGACTACAGAAACAACGTGGCCTGGGCAACGAGAAGCACAGGAAAGAGGTGCGAGTCTATAAGTTATTGGGGTTTTTTTCGGTTTAAGAAACTGCGGTCAAGATTCAGAATTGGTGACTTTGTAAGTAGTGTTATCTATGCAGTAATAATTTAAAATCTGCCCTAATTCTGACTGTTTCATCATCAGGTATCTGACCTCATCAAAGAATCCAGACAGGCATTGGCAGACAGCTTGTTTTCGTGGACCTGTCAATCCTCGCTGACGAAAGACGACACGCTGGCCCTCCTCAGCCACCTGGAGACGGTGACGGCGGAAGCTGATGGCGCATTGGACAGTGTAAACCTGGCTCTGGTCATGGCATTGCTGTACTGCTTAGACGTCAGCTTTCTGGAGCAAGGAACAGAAGATAGGGAAGGTAAGATGAAAGCTGGAACAATGATAAGCTGGATATTATTTATAGAAATCATCCAAACGCAAAATGCTCAAGATCTGATGTCATTGTATGTTAACTTGCCCGTGTGGAAAGGTATAATTCACATGTTGCGCTTCACCAGACCTGCTCCAGGCCCTGCCCTTGTTGACGGAGAGGGAGTATGTGCTTGCGGTGCACAACCGGCTGATGGACGGGCAGACCTGGAAGCTTCCTGGCTTGCAGGCTGTGTGTCGGCTGGCGTGGGCCCTGGCTTTGAGGGCTCTGTCCCAGCTCCCGCAGGGCTCCTGTACGTGTCCCCCTTATGCACCTGATACACACACACACACACAGTTGTAATCGTAGTATAGTGAATAGTATGTGAGGGTTCAGATATTGCCGCTGCATATGGAGGCTCACTTCTGTGTGTGTTGATTGCAGCCCTTGTGGAGTTCACCGAGGCAGACGAGGCTCTGGCAGACATGGCCCTGCTTGGAGACGTCTTCCTGTTCATGAAGGAGGGCATGCTGGGATGTGAAGGCTTCACCCAGGAAGAGTTCTACATCCGGCGTGTTCATACCTTAATTACAGACTTTCTGGCTCTCATGCCGATTAAGGTAAGTCATTGTGGGTGTTAATAAACATTTTTAATGACGTATAATATAGGGAAATGTTTTTATGATCATTTGAATACGCCTGATGAGTTTTGTCAATCGTAATTGGAAGGCTGTGTACCAAATTGGAGGGTTTCCTTCTCTGCAGGTGAAGCAGCTGCGTAACCGTGCCGACGAGGATGCTCGCCTGGTGCACATGTCCCTACAGATGGGCAGTGAGCCCCCATCGTCGTTACGCAAAGATCTGGACCACCTCATGTTCCTGGTCGGTCTACCTTGTTTACACAGAACACATTCCCTACAATACTACCACCTCACTGCCGGCATTCTTTCATAGAATGACTGTACAATATGTACATGTTTTCATTGTGGAATGCGGTGTACAAAGTTGCAAGAGGTACACGATGACCGATTTTGATCAGTCGATAATGTAGTTGAATCGGGTCTTGATTGGCAGCGGCCATATTGAAACATTGCTTGCCATTTTTCCAGATAGGGGAGTTCTACAGTAAGGACCCGTTTGGTCTGGAGCTCGGTCTGGAGTTCTGGTGTCCCACAGAGTCTCTTCACCACACCAACCTGCAGGGCTCCTACCTGGGCATGGCCCTGCAAAGACCCCCACATAAACAGGTATGGCCCCGGGCTTGTCGGTATCCAGTTTGGGCTCCAACTACAAATGGGAGGAAGTGCTTTTGCCCGTGGTCATCAAAACATATATATGTATTTGACAAACTGATGTGCACATTTCCACTATTCCCCCGTTGGGCTTCTTATAGTTTGCTCCAATGTGTCAGTACACAACTCTTACTTTCCCCCACCGTGCTGTGTATATTTGTGCCCTGCAGGTGGTGCTGTCCAAGTTTGTGCGTCAGATGGGCGACCTGCTGCCCTCCACCCTGTACATCCCGTACCTGCGGATGCTCAAGGGTCTGGCCAACGGCCCGCAGTGTTCCCACTACTGCTTCAGCCTGCTGAAGACCAACGGAGCCCCACACGGTAACGGCCTCACCCCGGGTTGAACGTACACTGTACGAATGTACGTTTTTCCCACGAGCAGCCTCTAATGCCATTCAGTTGGAACTGCAGTTATTGCCAGAGAGTTTTCCCGCTGCTGGTGCGAAAGTGGACCGCAAAAAACGTTCACCGGTTCAGGGATCCATATTTGTATTTATCGGTGTAGAGACTAAAGGTGGTTTTTGAAGGACAACATAGCCGCAGTAGAAAGGTTACATGTGACGTGTTGTTTATGTTTGAGTGACTTGTCCCATGTACCAATAATGGTACGTGTTGCATGTTGACCGGAAACACTTGACGTCCCGTGTGTCCCGTCACAGGGGACAACATGCAGGGCGTGGCGGGCAGCCCGGTGTCCTGGGAGCACTTCTTCCACTCCCTGATGCTCTACCACGAGAACCTGCGGCGGGACATGCCCAACCCCGACGTCGCCACCCACTACCGCCAGCCGCCCACCCGGGGGATCACCCAGAGGGAGATGGACGGACTCACCTCCTTCCTGGAGCTGCTCACCACCATCATCACTTGGGTGTGTGTAGACGGCCTGTCTGTCCACACGGAGCTACCGAGTCAATGAGTCAATTACATTCACTTTCGCCTTTCCAAATGGACATCCAGAACTAGGATGAACAATGTTCTCTCCTGTGTGTCTGAACAAATATTCCACGTTCAACAGTTGCCAAAACAAGGTTACAAATTGAGGTCCCCATCAACTTAGAGTTTGAGATTTGAGATTTCAGCTTAATTGTCACATCCACATACAGGACGTGCAGTGAAATGATCAAATTAACTTGTTTCTGATACCATTGGATACCATAATTGATGGCATGAATTGTGTGAACTGTGCGTCCTAGAGTGAGAATGCTCGGCTGGCGTTGTGTGAGCACCCCCAGTGGACACCGGTGGTAGTGGTTCTGGGCTTGCTCCAGTGCAGCGTGCCACCCGTCCTCAAGGGAGAGCTCCTCCGCTGCCTGGCTGCCTTCGGCAAGTCACCCGAGATCGCTGCCTCCCTCTGGCAGTCCCTGGAGTACACTCAGGTAAGGTGTTCCATGTTGAGTCTCTTGGTAACAGTCTCAGTATTTATTTTTGTCATGTAATCATGTTGATGTTCCCTGCTGTGTGTGTGTGTGTTCTCCAGATCCTTCAGACGGTGAGAGTTCCAGGTCAGAGGCAGGCGGCTGGCATCGAGGTATTGGGGACATCCCTGGAAATGTGCCCTTGGATTGTTTTTGTTGTTTTAATATCAAATGTGGAGCGTGCAATCTTTCACCAATCACAGGAAAATGCTGGAAAAAGTGCAAATGTTCAGCAGATGAGGTGAACTCGTGTCTGCTGGCTTTCCTTTAAGCGGGCTACTGCCTGATGCTTGTGTCCGTCCAGGTGGAGCTCAACGAGATAGAGTCCAGCTGCGAGGAATACCCGCTGACCCGCGCCTTCTGTCAGCTGATCAGCACGTTGGTCGAGAGCAGCCTGCCCGTCAACCTGGGGGCGGGGCTCCGGGCGCCGGGGTTCGGCCCCTACCTGACGTTCCTGCGGGACGCCGTGTTCCTGCCCTTCCCCACCAGGGCCTACCGCCACGCCGCCGAGAAGGTGGGTGTCCTCTCCTGAAATGACAGACGACCGCGGTTTCTCCCTGCGCCCCACCCACGTTCCTAACACAAGGCTAACCCCGGTGTGTCCCGTTGCCGTTGCCAGTGGGAAGTGGCCGACGCGGCGCTGGAGGTGTTCCACAAGCTCCTGCGTGACTACGAGCCCCAGCCGGCCGACTTCGTCCAGGAGATGGTGGAGCTGCACGGGGAGCAGGTCCCGGCCCACAAGCCCCCGGGCCACAGCGTCATGTTCCACCTGCTCAACGACTCGCCCACCCTGGCCCTCTGCCTCAGCCTGCTGGAGGAGGGTGTGAGGCAGCTGGACACCTACGCTCCCTTCCCCGGTGAGAGAGTGAGAGTGAGAGTGAGAGTGAGAGGGAGGAGATGGAGGGGGGTTGCATTGTAGGCGGTGTTGTAAAGGCAGGTGGGCATACAGATGCTGCTTTGCATACATTAACCTTTCTCAAGATGCAGAAGTTGTGCCCTAACCCTACACACATTGCACTGACCCAGTAATACATTCCCTTGCAGTTAACAATTACAATTAATTACTGCCATACTGTCTTTCGCAAAAGAAAATGTCATTGATTTATCTGCTTAGGCTTTTTAATCACATTTTCAAGTGGTAGTTTTGTATAAACAAATTGTATGAACATGTGTATAAACATAAAAACATCATGTCATCAAGCGGATCCACAGCGACTTCTAAGCACTGGGACAATAGTCATGTATTGTATGCTCTGGACCCCCTCCACCCCACAGGCAAGAAGCACCTGGAGTCGGCGGTGCTCCACTGCCTGGGCCTGCTGGAGCTGGCCCTGCAGAAGGAGGTGGTGTTCATGGACCTGCTGCGCGAGAGCCAGGCCTCGCTGCTGGTCTCCCCGCTGGAGCAGCTTCTCCAGGGGGTCAGCCCTCAGACACGCCGGGCCGACCACATTGTCAACATAGCCAGGTGGGTTATGCCTTCAGCCCTGCTGGTGTAACTCGTGTAAAGTGATCCTGTTGCCTGTTAATATGACGATGTCTCTCCCCCCCTCTTGCAGTTATCTGTACCACGGCAGCTCCAACCCGGAGGCAGCCTTCCAGAGCGCCAAGATCCTTCGTCACGTTGCCCGCTACCCCAACATTCAGACTAGGCTGGTGGGGGATTTCACCCACGACCAGGTCATTCATTCATTCATTCATTCATTCAATTTGCTTCATGTCATTAGGTCCATTCATTTAAGTTGGTGGTCATGTGCCCGTTGGAAGTGTGAGTGTACAGCCATGCGTTTCCATTAGTTAGTTGGATTACGCGTGATGTATGCTCCATGACTTCTGACTTCCAAATCCCAATCACATTACCCATATTTATAGATGGTACATTTTGTGCTTGTAGGCTGTAAGTGACAAACTCATGGCGGGCTTTGTGGAATGTCTGGACAACGATGAGGCAGAAGAGATGACCGAGAAAGAAGGTGAGATCCCGCCACTTTTTCATTTTCTTATTCATCGTTATTGTCTGAGAACGGCAGAATGGGAGTACTCCATGAATGATGCACACCTTATTGGCAGAGTGTTCGTCCTTGTCACTGGATGTTCGTCAGTGGAGCTGATTTGTGTGATGTTCTCTGTGAATGGAAGCTGCACGAATGACACGAATATGCTCTCAAATACACTTGTGTTGCTCTCAAATTTTACATTCACAACCTCACTTGGTAGCCTTCGCCACGCTAAACCCTCGAC
>OMOU01000731.1:0-10138 GCA_900312585.1 Malacocephalus occidentalis
GCTGTGGCCAGCTTTCGTTTGTCGAGAAACCAGCTCTGGGGGGAAGGTTGCTTGGCGATACTCCAGCCACTGAGACGCTTATCTGTGCCCCGTAAAAGGCAAATATGCTGGTAGGGCCAGGGACGGATTTAGATATGGGCGACGTGGGCTGCCGCACAGAGCGGCGTCTGCTCGGGGGTCGCAGATGTATTTTTTTCCTTTTGCTCATTTGCACATCACGTCAATGATATCATGTCTAGTCTGTGAGCCGGCTGCCCTACTGTCTGCTGGGAAGCTCTCAGACTCACACAAGTAGGAGATGGGAAGGGGATCTGTCAAATAGCGCACCTCTAACTGCACAGTGCTAATGCAGTTAGTAAAATCTGTCACACTACGAAATGCTACCAAATAAAGCACAATTCATTCATAAGACTGTGAATATATTAGTTTCACTGACATATAGTTGCATTTTTTTATTATTTACAAAGAAGACAATGCATTTCAATGGGAATGTGTTTATATGGGTACATTGTGTAATCACAGAGCAACAACAATCACAAGATCACGTAGGATCATAGAAAATAATCCACTAAACCTACATTTGAATAATTCAACATACCTTTGCACTTTGTAAGAACGTGTCATAAAATATGAGTCTCCCAAGGCCTTCAGTGTGATGAGTTCAGAAAGTCATAACATTTGATTGTCTGTGTAATGTTATTTTTTCTGTCATTATCACTACAATTATTGAAATTATTGAGTATACACATTACATATGACAGTACACCTGCATATTTGTCAAACAGCCATTAACAAAATACATGTACGCCCTCATGTCCTGTCATAGAGTAGGCCTCACATCTTAATCCTACTCTCTTTTTGTCTTTTAATAATAATAATAATACATTTTATTTATAACGCACTTTACATATTCAATGAAAACTTTTAGAGCACAATCATGTCTGCCAACCAAAATGATTTACAAGGAAGACAATGCATTTGAATGGGATTTGTTTGAGTTTTCCTCTCACTCTTTCTCTCCATATCTGTGTGTATTTGGCTATGGCTTAGGGTGAAGCAAATTATTGCAAATTATGCGATGATTGCATGGAGTGTGCGTCGGCCAAATTTGTGTGTATTACAAATGACCACGCCCGTGGTCAGTAAACGTAAATATAACCCTACAAATAAAACCCTAAAATGTGTAGAGCATGGCACGTCAGCTCCGGCTGACATTAGATAAGAAAAGCCAGTACAGCTGCCGTTGCACCCCCTGAGCCAGCGGTTGCAGCAAGAGCAGCTGTGCCCATACCAGCCGCACCTACAACCACACAAGAGAACAATTATTAAAGGGACCATAGTCTGCCATCAAGTGCGAGTGTGATTAGCTATTACAAGCCTTTTCAAAATTGTCATGTGAATAAAATGGTCATTGTGACATTGTGACGAAGTGGGAGCATCCACTAAGTCTGCCAGCCTACCCAGTGGACAAGTTGTGTGAGGCTGATGCGTCATTACAAACTATTTCTGAATCTATCCTCGGGACAAGGGCAAAAGCTTTTACTGGAAATGTGTACTGTCGTGTTCTTTCCATTTCATCTGCCAATAAAGGATACTTCAAATGCCGAATTGTTATAAACCCTTTAGGTACTATACAACTGGTCATCTTCTACTCCCTCAAGGCTGAGCAACGTACAGTTCATTTTTATTACTTTATGTCTACCTCACCATATAATCACACACATATGATTGATTGATACAAGATAATTGATAAATCATCTAAATAATCTAATCTTGATAAATAATAATAATGAAATAAAAGTATCTTCTTTAGGTGGCCTACAATTCTTGAGTACAATAAACCCAAGTGCCTCTCCCAGCCCAGCAAACAGCCTTTAAGTAATGATATGACAAACATTCTATACTAAACATGAGTTGCATTGCAGCGACTGCGTGTATTTCAGAGTTAATTTAGTAGATCTGGCCAAGGTGAACATGTTATTGTGTTTGTTTAGCCTACCTGCCGACTGTAACACCGCTACCAAACTACCCGCTGCCACCGCACCTCCGTTCGCTACGGCAGCGGTTGACATCATGCTGGCAGCTATTGATCCTGCTGCGATTCCCGCCGAAGTAAATCCAACGACCCCCAGAGCAATAGGGGCCAAGACCACGGCACCACCTCGTAGCATAAGCAAACAAGCAACGCGTTGATATGCAGTCTAAGGACATTACAAGTATTGCCCATGCCTCAAAACGATTGTATTGTGATTCATGTAAATTGTATGACATGTTTCAACTTACCAGCTCCAAGTGTTCCCAAGACTGCTGCGGTGACTAACCAATATAGGGACACACAAATAATATCTTTAAACCCACATTTAAAATGCGTGTATGGTTGTGTTTTATGGGCCTATGAACAAACAAGCAGCTACCATAAAGATAACATTTCCACAAACAATGTTCAGGATGTTACTTACGCAATCCCATGCTTCTGTTTGATGACGATTGGCACAATGGCGCACCAAATGCGATGCTTTGGCCCTTTTATAAAGAGCAGGGTTAGGTTTTCATTTCTCGAGAAACGATGAACAATCCCCTCCCCCTGCGAGGCTGCGTCAGCAGGCGCGATGCGAGGCAACGGCGCGACGAGAGGGACTGATGAGCGCCACCAGGCGGCATCCGAGCGGAGCGCTCGGCTGTGGCCAGCTTTCGTTTGTCGAGAAACCAGCTCTGGGGGGAAGGTTGCTTGGCGATACTCCAGCCACTGAGACGCTTATCTGTGCCCCGTAAAAGGCAAATATGCTGGTAGGGCCAGGGACGGATTTAGATATGGGCGACGTGGCTGCCGCACAGAGCGGCGTCTGCTCGGGGGTCGCAGATTTTTTTTTTTTCTTTTGCTCATTTGCACATCACGTCAATGATATCATGTCTAGTTTGTGAGCCGGCTGCCCTGTCTGCTGGGAAGCTCTCAGACTCACACACACAAGTAGGAGATGGGAAGGGGATCTGTCAAATAGCGCACCTCTAACTGCACAGTGCTAATGCAGTTAGTAAAATCTGTCACACTACGAAATGCTACCAAATAAAGCACAATTCATTCATAAGACTGTGAATATATTCGTTTCACTGACATATAGTTGCATTTTTTTATTATTAAATGAATAAAAATAACTACTACTACTAAAACGACTGTGGGTGGACTAATGTAGTGTAACTGCCATTGACCGTGACATTAGGCAGGTTGTCATAGGGCGACAAGAACGAAATCAAGATGTTGAGTTACGAGTGGCAGGGTTGCGTTGCGAGTGGCAGGGCTATTGCTAGCGTTAGCATTAGCATTAGCAAACACGTCCTTTGCCCAAAGATGGTACTTCAAAAGACAGCTCATCACAACAATACATGCAAAACTTTCGTTTTATCTAAATTTGTAATCACACAAAATCAACAGGTGCGTTGCCATGCAATCACAGAAAAAAACTACAGGTATAAACGGGCACTGGAAATACAGGAGGAAGTTTGGATCAAACTTGGTAATGTGATTAATTTGCGTAAATTCTTTTTTACGCGTTTAGGTTTCCAGATTAATCGCATAAACACATTTGGCAATATAGTTATCACGTATAGGTGAATACAGTTAGTTGTGAGTATTGAATGTCTGCACTTACAGTGCTACAAAAATACAGTAAGCCCAAAAACCAGAACCACTTCTTCACTCCTTGAACACAATAAACCCCAGTAACTCAACATCTTGGTCTCGTTCTTGCCGGACGCTCTATGGGAGACTGCCTAACTTAGTCCACCCTCAGTTGTTTTTATATGGTCCTTCGAGCCAGATAGGTAGCCTGTTGTAGTGAAGATGCTGAGAAAAGAAGAAGAGCCTACCATGTGTGCCAGGAGAACAATAAGGATACACCTCCAGGATTATAACATCAATGGGTTCACCCGGCAATCATCTGCCCAGCCCCAGTGGAAGGCATCGCATGCCGAGGAAGGCTTTACCAGAGGAGAGTCCCCCATGGCAGAGCCGCGGTACCCACCTAGTGGGGGCCTGGCCAGAGTCATACACGTACCAGGCGCCCAGGAGACCAAGTCACTCCGAGAGCAGATCTACAATTTGTAGAGGATGATTCTGCAGCTCCCACTCCCCACAGTCTGACCTGATCAGGGAAGGGAATGGACTGCCACTCCCCCAGGCACCGCCACTCTTCAGAGTCCCACTATTTGTCAGGAGACCATCGCCACTCCCCCAAGCGCCACCACTCCCCAGAGTCCCGCCATGGGTCAGTAGGACATCGCCACTCCCCAGGAGCACCGCCAATCTCCAGAGTCCCGCTATGGGTCAGGAGGCTATCACCACTCCCTTGAGCACCACCACTCTCCAGAGTGCTGCTCCGGGTCAGGAGGTTGTCACTGCTAAGAAAAGTATAGTAATTGATTCTGTTGGTCTTGTGTGTTTGTAGGTACATCATTGAGCTCCTTGGTGGTGACAAATATGTGCCATGCTCTGTGGTGCTGCCTGCACTCTGCCACCTCTTGCATACAATGGAGACCTCAGATGTTGACCCTGCCTATGTAGTGCGCTTTAACCCTGCATTCACAGAGGACCTAAACAGACGAAAGGAGAACACAAACATGTCATGGCTTAAGGTAGCAACAGCTTCATCCAAGATTCAAGGACGTCAGGTGCCTGCCCAGACCAGAGAGGGAAAAGGTGTGGCCGAAAAGTGACTGAGTTGCTTAAGGATAGAGAACCTGCACCACAGCCCTCCACAGAGGAAATGGAAACTGAGCCACCAAAGAAGAAGTTGGCCCTCCTACAGATGGAGTCAGAGTCTGATGAAGAGGCACCATCCACAGACAAAACTCTAGACAGGTATAGGGGAGAGCCTAGTGCCAGCATAGAGGCATGTCCACTACATTGGTGGTCGGCACACAAAGGTGCTTATATTGAGCGGCCATATTGCACTGCTTCAACAGTGCCATGTGAGAGACTGTTTTCTCTGGCAGGCCACATTGTGCAGAAAAAGATGTAAACAACATAGTTTGCCTGAGAAACTGGCTAAAAGAAAAAGTAAAAAAGTAGACTAGGTTGATTGGAGTCATGTTATAAAGTAAAAAACCCTCTTACATACAAAATTGAAGTAAATACTAATATTTTGAACAGATTATTATTGTGAATAATTCCTTTTTTTTAATCGATTGACACCACTAGTTTATATACAACAAAACATCTGTAGCAACATGCCCTGGATGCTGTGTTCTCAATTTGTTATCAAAAAATGGTAGGAATTCCCTGGTAGGGTAATGAAACAGAACGCAATAGCTTGGGTAAACACTAGATGGCATTACAGGACAATTCATAAAAAATCACAAAAACTAACAGGACCACCACATACAGTAACAGCCCATTGAAATAGCCTTGCCTAGAAAGTAAGTAGCACTCTGTGTAACACCAGGTGGAACCAGAGACTAGACTTTCTATCACGATGCAGATTTCCGTCAGTATTACAGTTTGGCTACGAAAAAACCTTTTCTTTAAACAAAACCTTTGAGCTGGGGGTATGAAACGAACGTGACAGATTGAAGTGCTTGTAGCTCATTTTAAGTAATAGACAAATAGATTATATATATTTACATTTTTGTAGAACTATTCCCAAGGACCACTGGAGCCTCCTGGTGGGTCCAGACTCCCCTGTTCAAAACCACTGCAATAACTACACAGGTCAGATTGAGATCTGGGGAATTTGGAGGGCAAGTGAACACCTTGATTTCTGTCATGTTCCTCAAACAATTCCTGAACAGCAGTGTGGCAGAGCGCATTATCCTGCTGAAAGAGGCCACTACCATCAGGGTATATCATTGCCATGAAGGGATGTGCTCGGTCTGCAGCAATGTTTAGGTAGGCAGTAAGGATGGAAGGTTTCCCAGCAGAATGTGGCCCAGAGCGTCACACTGCCTCTGCCGGCTTGCCTTCTCCCCATAGTGCATCCTGGTGCCGTCTCTTCCCCAGGTAGACGATGCAGAAACACACCCAGCCATTCATATGTCAAAGAAAGTGTGATTCATCAGACCAAGGCCACCTTCTTCCATTGCTCAACAGTCCAGTTCTGGCACTCACACAGCCATTGTGGGCGCTTTGGGCACAGCGGTCAGCATGGGCCCTCTGACCGGTCTGTGGCTACGCAGCAAGTTGCGATGCACTGTGTTCTGAAACCTATCACCGGCTCACCTCCCTTGGTTGGTACTACCCACTGCATACAGGGAACACCCCACACGGCCTGATGCGCTGGCCCTCTCGACTAGCCATCACAATTTGGCTCTTGTCAAAGTCGCTCAGATCTTTATGCCTTCCCACCTTTATGCTTCCAATACATCAACTGACTGTTCACCTGCTGCCTAATATATCCAACCCGTGACATTGTCAAGAGTTATGAGAATTGTAATGTTATTCACTTCACCCATCACTGGTTTTAATGTTGTGGCTGATCCATGCATATAGGCTAGGCTCTATTTCTATCCAACTATATACCGTATGTATACACACACAAACATTTAGTTGTCAAGAGCAGGTAGGGTTAGGCCTTGCTCATGGATGCCTACAGGAATAGGATACTAAACAACTAAATCATACCGCTGGTTTCTGCACAGAAAATCACGAGACGTAACACAGACGGAGGGGATCAAGCATTTATTTACCCTTATTAAAAGTTACAATAAAACCATTAACATTTTCAACAATAGCAAAAGAAAAGAAAACCAAAAATATTGGCCAAAACATATTTACAGAGACAAATTGCAGATAAAAAGCTCCCATCTTGTATACAACCCTAGCCCCGTCATCATAAACTCTGAAATGTGAACACTGCAGGGAGCTTGAATGTGTTCCAAGCCTAAAGCTTGAATGCGTTTTATCCTGAAATCAATCAAAATAAAAAATGTTAAATGCACTAACGAGACACTCTTTCCAACTGCCCCTCCCGTTTTCACTTTTCTATACAGCACAAAATACTTGAAAATTTTGGGGTAAAACATAGGAATGTTGAATTCAAAAAAATTAATAAGATCATTTGAAAGGTTTATGTGTCCGTGTAACAGTCATTTTGAGTGAAGGAGATGGTCTGTCCTCCTCCATAACCGTTGTCAAAAAGGTTTATCTCAAGAAGAAGAGAAAGAAAAAAATATGCTATAGGGTTGCCAGGCTGTTATAAGGATGCTTCTCCATGAATTGTGGAAAATAAGTCAGTATTCCTGATCACACATCCAATCCATTACCTATCCCATACGCCAGTTCATGTGTGTACCAGTAGGGGGCGACACAAGCCATCGCTTTCGTCATGAGAGGGCCCGGTGAGATCCCGTTTGTCGAAGAACTAATAAAAGGCAGTGAACTGGTGGTTGAATCAGCAAACGTGATATATCCTTTGTTGTCTTCTTCTGTAGTTTTGTTTATAACTTTTAAAGAACGTGGCACGAGTCTCATATATATTTATATACTTTAAATCTTGGAAAGTCAGTGGTGGTGCCGTGGCCGGGCGCGGTCACTCTGCCTTGGCCTCGCCCTCGGGTGGCGTGACCTCGGCAGCAGGGGCAGCAGGAGCCTCCTCATCCGTGGCGGCGGGTACTGCCTCTGTGGGTGGGGCCTCCTCCGCAGCCTTGACCTCTCCCTCAGGTGCCACCGCCACGGCAGCCTCTTCCTCTGTGGCCTCGGCCGCCGGCGTCTCGTCTTTGGCCGCGTGGCCATTCTCCTCTGGCTTGGCCTCGGCGGCGGGGGAGGCAGCCTCCTCCTTGGCCTCCTCGCTGCTCTTCTTAGTCTTCTTCAGCAAGATGCCCTTGAACTTGAAGGAGTTCTTCAGGGAGAATTTCTTCTTCTTCTTGCCATCCTTGGCAGCCTCGCCCTCCGCCTTGACCACCTCACCCTCAGCTGCGGGGGCCGGCTCTATGGCGTCCCCGGTGCTCGCCTCCCCCTCCTTGGCGGGTTCGGCTGTCCCATTTCCGTCTGTAGCTGCCACCTCTCCGTCAGGCTTGGCCGAGACGTCGCCATTGGTTTTCACATGTCCGTTCTCCTGTGAATTGTAAAAAAATGTTTAGGAAATTCAGATACAATACAATTACTGTCTACGTGTCAAGTTGAATTATGGCCTGTAAATTGCTTAGTGTTAGCATTTCCTAATGATGCCTTTGTGTATATCTGCTGAGCGGTTGTTGTCGGGGTTATTAAAGCCAAGGGTGCAACAGCTTCGACAGCACAGTTCAACAGCTGATTGCGTTTCTGTTTTCTAACACATGGGGGCAGTCGTGGCGCATGGAAGAGACACTACAGCAAGCCGTTTTAAAACAAAGAGATCCCCTGAAACCTGATTACTACTCTCCAGGCTACACCAGTACTACCGTTCATTTATTCGCCGTCTTAAATCAACAATTACAAGTGATAACACCGCGAGACTTCTGAATAAAGGCTTAAGATGCACTTCGCTCCAAGCGTGACTTATATAATCTGCATTCATAGTCGAGTGAATGTGGGCTATCGTCTAAAGATGATGATGATTGATATAAACTATGGAATAAACTGTCCAGTTTACACAAGGAGATTGTAAACTGGGACATTTTAAATGCTTCGCGGGTGTCTTCGAAGTAAAAAGAAGGGGTGATTTCACTGAGATTGTTGGTCTTTGTTTGCCACTCAGCAAAATGTGTCTCGAGCGCATTTGCAACATTTGCGCCGCTGCCTTGCACCTTTGTTCAACCAAACGAGAGCACTGCGCAATGCATGCAACTAAATATCGCCTCGCATGAACATTTTTTCCATTCATTTTTTCCATTCGTGTCAAATTAAAAACGTATTGTATGCCTAGTCCAAAAACCAACGCACAACACCTGCTTAGACATCAGCCGTTTTGCGGATTTGTTTTGGGATGGTGTAACCAAGTAATCGGACACAATTAACAGCCAACAAACAGGTAGTTTTTTGTGTGCATTTGAAACACACGTTTAAACAAACCACTCGATGTCGTCTACTCGTTCCGAGATTAACATTTACAGCTACTAAGTGGGCGTTGGGCGCCATGTGGATGGAGATAAGGTTTAACCCTACACGACTCACCTGGCCGTTAGTCTTGGCCGCAGCGGGCTCCGCGGCGGCTTGGCCCTCCACCGCTACTCCACCCTTGGACAACTGGCCTCCCATTTTCCTTTAGCTTTTTTTGTAAACAAAATAAAATCTAAAAGAAAAAGCACAAATGGCGGTTTAAGTTTAAAAATCCAGCACAAGGAGGGTTGGGTGTTGTTAAAGTTAAAAAAAATCCAAAAGGACCCCTTTCCCTAGGTTTGCAAAGCAGCACGTTCCTTGACGAAGATGCGAAGCTCACAGCAGCTGGGCTCAAATTAAAGGACGTCTGGGGTACCAGTGTGAGTATTTCAACCGCGCCTCAAAATCGACCAGAGTCTCCACCTATGGGCGTGGCAGTAAGCATTTGTCCAATCTGCAATCGTGGGTTGGACGCCCCCCTCACACACGCACACACGTACACACACGCGCGCGCACTCGCGCGCACTCGCACAGACACATACGCTCTCGCTCTCGCTCTCTGAATCTGCCTCGACTGTCAGTGCAACAAACAGCTAAACTGTGGACACTGACTTTCTGCGCGACGTTGAAGGAGACCTGGCTACTTATGAACTCCATGACTATTGCTAAACATATTAACTGCAGGGACAATACTATCAATCTGATTTGGTTTTTGTCCTTGAAGCATAACAAGTCATCTAGCCATTTAGTGCATGGAAAACATGGTGTGCTCTGTCACAGCCAGACTACTACTAAATGCTCAGATTATCTTGTTGACCAGACATTGCTGTGGGAAAAAAAAACAAGGCATTTGGAGATCTCGCAAAGAATTTTGATTTCCTTAACCTAATTAAATAGCAGGCCCCTCCTTCCATTATTAAATTCGCTCAATTAACCCTTCGCCAGCGAAAGCATTCAGATGCACCCAGATGATGATGTTGCGTTGTCACTAGCTGGGCAGACGGTGTGTCAGTCAACACAGACGTGAATGCCATCCCAGGACTACAGCAGGAACTCCTTGTTTCCTCTTGGTACTGTGGAGAGGTCAAAGGTGGCCTCTTTTAAGTCTTGAGTCTTGAGCCACAAGCTTCG
>OMOU01000736.1:0-10849 GCA_900312585.1 Malacocephalus occidentalis
GTTGCATTTTATTTTCCCAAATGACGCTAACTTTAATCTTGATTTTACAGGTTAGACCAGCTGTCAACTCACAGCAGCAACATAGTGAGTCAATATTTAGTTCTTTAAAGTATTTTATTGCCAACATTCCTAGTGAACGGTTTTGAGAAAAGTCTGTTGTGACTCGACAACTATAGTCCTACAACAAGTTTCCACCATTTCGACCAATGTGTTGTTAATGCTTGACGTTACTGGAAGTAGGGCAAAGCAGAAAAAATGGCATCACTAGGCTGCTCTTGATATCGCTCGGTGTCAAGTACACTAAATGGTTGGCTGAATACTAATCACAAGAAAGCCCAAAGGATGCCGAACAAACACGGCTGTTAAAAGCGATTGTAAAAATGACTCCAGGCGCGTGAGTCGTGAATCTATGCAGGACGTACACTTCATACATTTGACTGCTCTGTCTATTCACTTGGTTGATCATGACTCTGGATTTGTGACACTAAAAAAGAACCCTGATATCCCAGTTTGATTTAGCACTGAGGACGAAGGATCAAATTTACATGGAGACTGATGCTGTTGAAGACTTCCGGCGACGTCATGCATTGTGTTAGTCGATACCTGGAAACTGGCAAGTCAGCAGTCGTGAGGCGGGTTTTAATGCATACGATACCAGCATATGCTATACCTGCGGATTGTTTAAAGGAAACGGGACAGACGTGTGTACCTCGACTTTATCTCTTCTTTTGTTTGTAATGCTAATGCGACATTCAAACGTCCTGTTCACACACCTTACTGATTGCATGAGATTTCTAAATGTATGCGTTCAGTGGCAAACCGAAGATGACAAATCCCTTCCTCTCTCTGACAGACGGGGATGTGAGTGACGCAAGGCCGGCTGCCGCACCGCCCGGCGCACGCTCCAAAGCTAGTTGATTGGACTGCGTCACTTTTGACTGCACCGGCGTCTGTCCTCCAAAAGCCAGGTTTGTGGACGGGGGACATCTGTGTGCTTCTAGGTTTGGAGGGATGCCCTCTGCCAGAGAGTCACCACGAGGTGACACTATAACACCTGGGTCATCCATGTTGCAGGTGTGACATTGAATCCATTCCAAGACGCCATCTCGCACCTTAGCTGGCCGTTGGCCTCATGAACACATGGATTACTTGCCTGAAATATGAAACTGCTCTACTTTCTGTGACTCTTGGATATGATGTTCTTTGTGTTGGTTCTATACATTTGAATTGTAGATGCATACAAATAAACAATAGTTACCACTCGTTTTAGCTTTGTTTTGAAACAAAGCATATTCTGCACAACCTACAGAAGAAAAATAATATGAAGATCCTCCTGCAACACTGTTCCATTTGAACATTTTCTATTCCTGTCTATAGTGGGTGTCTAATTGTGTCGCTGGTTCGTTGCAAGTTAGCATTGTGGATGTATGGGTTAGGATAGCGTGCACACGATCAGTGTCGAATCGACCTGATTACAGGGTGCTAACTCCCAGTGGGCAACCCTAAATTGCCCCCTCCCCCCAGAACACTTAACCTAAATCAGTAGATCTGATGTCTGTCGACATTGGTATTGAATAAATTATATGGGGTTGTTAAAAGTATCATCATTATTGTAGTACAATATTGGTATTATATTGAACTGGCCTTTTTTATTGGAGATTTTTTTTTACTATTTCTATTTGCCACTTCGGCTTTTCAGTGATTGTTTTCCATTAGGTGCATGCCATTCATGAGTGTTATGAATCACCCTCTATGGATGCCTACATCTATAGAGGGGGGCTAGGAATCCAACACCTGAACCACTGTATCCTAACCCCTGATTTAATGGAGTTGAGGATTTTATGAAATACATGATTCAATATGCATAGAATACCCAGATGTTTGTTCAGATCCTGTCAATTAAAAGTTCAATGTTGATGGAAATAATCATGCTCATTTGTGTTGGTTTGATTGTCATGCATTCTTAAACACTTTTACCACCAGGTCTGAGTGTGATTGACCATTACAAGCCTTTTAACAATTCTCATCACAAGTGAGCATATCCACCCAGACACGGACACTCACTTGTGATGTCACAATGACACTCCTAGTCACATGGCTATTTTGAAATTGCTATTCACACTCACACCTCTGGTAAAATAGGGGTCCCTTAACTGTGCACTATAATGCCCCCCTATGGTCAAAAACAGCATTGGTTTTGTGTTTGATACCTCAAACTCTAGGAGATGGGTCCCAAAAATGAGGAAGAATACTCTTAAGAAACATGACAATAGTGTCTTGCTTTGCAACCACTGAACACTCAAGTACCAAGGTCGTGTGGACATTACATTTGGCAGACGCTTATATCCAAAGAGACTTACAAAGAGGTTTGTTGAAGGAGACAGAAATATACCGCTGTGGTACATAAAGATAAGAATAGAGCAGGTTTCGAGCATTCATAGTTGCGAGGCTAATAGAATGACTTTCACGATTGTTAGGTTGCCTGCATAATAGCTGGGATAAGAGCAGACGTGCCATTCATGAATGGATATAGAATGAGTTTTGGAATTTTGTACTGTATTTTGGTTGAATAATGTCATGAAGATGTGAATTTCTGAACAAACGATACAAGATCTACAGTCCATCGATTAGAATATTTCTGTATTACTCGGATGAGTCAATTACCATTCAAGTGTGGAACAACGTACTGATGACTTGCTATTCAGTGCATACCATTTCAAAATGAATGACCAAATCAAAAACAATAGTTTACTGCTTGTGGCTGACGACTAATGGCTTAACTTAACAGCAGTTGCAGAACAACTGGCAGAACATTGCCAAATAAAAAACAGTAGTATAGTAAATTACATTAACACTCAAAAAAAGTTGTCAAATAACATATATATATATATATATAAAATTGAGAAGAACAAGAACACATGAATCAAGTTAACAAAGTTAGTAAAAAGTGAGTAAGTTGAGCTCTGTCAAACATTCATTCACCAACACAGCATGCGACTGGCGACTGCTGGTTGAAATGAGTTTCTGAGCCTCCGGCGTGAGAGACGCCGGCGTGGAGCTTCCTGGTGCGACCTCGCATTCCTCTCTACCTGCTGCATGGTCTGCACCTGGGGGTCCCCTTTCCAGCAAGCTGGGGTCTTCGGGGCGTCGAGCCCCGACTGGTTCAAAACCGAGGTCGCCTGAGGAGTCGGCATTCTCAGCTTCTAATGAAAACAAACAAACTCGTCAACATGCCCTCCCACCACACCCGCTGAACACCCCAACGTGTGTGCATGCACACAGGCAGGACGGTGGTGAAAAAAACTCTAGTTTATTGTAGTTTGTATGACATGACGGAGCAGATGGTACAAAGCTAGCGCTCCCCGAGCATGTGTGTTGATGGCTAATTAGCAAGCATCCACAGGTGTGCAGCCCCACCCGCCCAGACTCACATTCAAACGGGGCCAGGTGAGGCTAATTAAGCCAGCCACCAAACACACACACACACTCCCACAAGTAGTGTGATTGAGGTGATGTAATCTGCCCACCTCTGTTCATAGCACCAGCCCTGCCACAGGCTGCAGGAGAAGTCTGCTCCACTTCCTCCACACGCTGTGACCCATCGCCCCCCTGCTGCCCACTGCTCTCCACCCCATCCGAAACGCCACACACTCCTGACTCCTCAGTTATATATGTAGCCTCCTGCAAGAAGTATGAAGAGGACTAGTTAATGGCATTTGAACTAGTTGAACTAAATGAACCAACAAAATCACCATCGCGTGTGACATTCGACCCGACGTGTTTCTGGACTGGTGACCGCAGGGTGACTTACTCCTGAAACGTTGACGGCTGTTGTAAAGACCTCCGAGTTAAACGCCATAGACGTCAATCGGACTCTGGGAGACTCCGGGCCGAGGCTTCTGTTCCCCACGGCGCCAGTAGCGCTGCGCTTCTGATATGCTGCACAGAGAATCCCACGACAAACAACCACAGAGCAAAAGGACTAATATTCAGAGATGGGACCTTGGACAAGCCAAACGGGGTCAGCGAGGGCCAGCGGGTGTTCTCACCCAGGCTACGGGGCGTGCTGTTGCAGGGTGGAGGTGGTCCACAGACGAGCCCGTCTCTGAGCTGAGCCGGGGAGCACACGATGCTGGAGAGTTCGGCCAGCTCTGAGAGTCTGTTTGTGGACCAGCAACAAATCATCATGCCAGCGTGTTCAACACCAGAAGTCAGACCAATCAGCTACAGAAATAAGAAGCGCCCGTTCATAGGTGGTTGGTCTCTTGCGTATCTTAGCATCTTGATTACTGTTCACATAGCAACTATGCACCAATTTAGTGGACATTGATATGTATGAGTTGACTTGCGTGGGGTGTGCTTGTTCCCATGTTGTACTGTTGAGCGTAGGCAGCGCTGCCGGTCCAGCAGGGACAAGGTCGGATGGCTCCATGTCTATTTCTTCCTCTGCGGATGAGCAATTAGAGAGCAGCATGATTGTGCCTTACATTCAGATATAGCACTCGACCACTAGTGCCAATGCAAAAGGCCCATGATACCTGCTCTGATCAATACCTTCTTCTAAAAAGTAATATCATTGATGTGACTTTTTCTGGCCTGAAGTAACAATAGTGTAGCGAAGCCCCTTCTTTCAGGGCTCCTCCAAGCACACAGGCAGGATGGTGGTGAAAACTCTGGTTATGACGTGACAGAGCAGATGGTACAGTCTAGCATGCTAGCGCTCCCCGAGTGTGTGTGTTGATGGCTGACTTAACCTGAGGTGCACTGATTAGCAAGCATCCACAGGTGTGCAGCCCCACCCCCCCAGACTCTAATTCAAACTGGGCCAGGTGAGGCTGGCCCAGTAGTAGAAGAAGTAGTATGATTGAGGGGATGTAATCTGCCCACCTCTGTTCATAGCACCAGCCCTGCCACAGGCTGCAGGAGAAGTCTGTCCAGCAGCACTGCTTGGCTGCTCCACAACGCCACACACTCCTGACTTCTCAGTTATATATGTAGCCCCCTGCAAGGACGGGTATGAAGAGGACTAGTTAATGACATTTGAACTAGTTCACTAGTTAAAATGAACCAACAAAATCACCATCGCGTGTGACATTCGACCCGAGGTGTTTCTGGACTGGTGACCGCAGGGTGACTTACTCCTGAAACGTTGACGGCTGTTGTAAAGACCTCCGAGTTAAACACCACAGACGTCAATCGAACTCTAGGAGACTCCGGGCCGAGGCTTCTGTTCCCCACGGCGCCAGTAGCGTTGCACCTCTGATATGCTGCACAGAGAATCCCCCCTGGTTCAAATTAACAATGTGCATGCTTAAAGGGGCCCTATTATACCACCAGTTGTGAGCGTGATTAGCCTGTACAAGCCATTTCAAAATTGCCATGTGACTAAAATTGTCATTGTCATTGGGACTGTCCACCTACATGTATGCTGACTAGATCAGACGACCAGTTGGCACAGTCCACTGTGTGAGCCGGTCTCTTAGCTCATTTTCTTTGTGCATCCATCAGAGTAATAATAGTGAATGGGCTTCACGACTAATTTCTCACCACTGTGCGTATCATTGGTTAGATGTTCTCCTGGTGTTCTCCCAGTGGCCGCTGGTCCAGACACCAGTGCTGCTCCATCTCCATCCTCTTCTGAGCCTCCACCCTGCCTCTGATTCTAATGAGGATTTAGCACAGGAAGATTGGATCTCCAATCATGTGAATGCAATACAGATTCATTACTCAACTCATTTGGGGCTAAAAAGACTCCCTGACTTGACGTTGGGTCCCAGGGGGCGTCTCCTCCTCCAGATGGGGGTTATGCAATACAGGATATGGCTCCTCCAGTGTAGTGTGGCTTTGGTCTAAATTGGACTCTGACTCCTGGAAACAATGCAACATGTCATGGCTGGTAGAGTCGTACAACGTTTTGCCAGCTCTCTAAGGTAAGGGCTCTCGGTTGTACCTTTGAAGAATCGCTGTGGTCCCAAGCTTTAGGCGTCAACCCGAACGTCTGATTGGCTGTTTGGAAATCACCCTCCAACTCACTCTCACTGCTGCTATCTGGAATGGACCTCAGGATCAATTACTCTGGCAAGCAACTGAGATCATTGGTCAAACTATTTGATTGTTTCTCTTTGTTAAACATAAAGTAGCTCTGGACTACAAAGTCAAACAACGAATGTCTATAGACCAAGAGGATCAATCATGAGCCAACGAAAGTAGGCCATCCAAGCCAAATGGGTTCCCCAAGCAGGAAGCCCTTGGTTTGTAAAAGCGAGCCTGGAGACAACCCGGGCTGAGCCCAAGCCAGTGAATGCTAACGCTAGCTGCACGATGACAAATAACGACCGACTTTACCGCAAACACTACAGAGGATGCCGAGAGCAAAGAAACCAAGTGTCCACATTAAGTACTCAAAAGTAAAAAAAAACCATGATGTAGCAGTGACCATAAAAAAGGCTTTAGCTTTAGCTGGGATCCTCCAATCTACGGACACAGGGGGTTGTCGATGGTGAAGCGGTTTATTGCCGAGTGTGTAGAATGTTAGTAAACAGAGCAGGTGGTGACTGCTAGCATACCATGTGAGGCTGCTTAAACCAACCACACACACACTCCACAAATGGCATTGGGGCATTCCCATAGTGAATGGCAGTTTGCGGATGAGGGGAGTAAAATAAGTATGTGTTGTGTCTCGGTGTTCATCTGGAGCGTATTCAATACATCCGTGTGTTGGAGTCGTCACGTTTCTGAGGTCGTTTGTTTGGCAACTTAAATAAACGTACCGTCATGTTATCAAAAGCCACAAAAGCCAAGTCAAGGTTAGCTTCTAGTGTCGACTATCAAGATTAACGATCAATACGTACAACAGATATAGCAATAATTATTCTTTGAATGTAGTTTAGTACCACTAAGAGGACATTTAAAAAAGGCCTTATTTAGAACAACCCCAGTTTGCACGTCAGCTTTTAGTATCACCTGGATAAGCGGCCAAAGCGAGCCGCGGCAAGTGGAGTCGAGCTGGTACTTTGCAGTGAAAAAGCACTTACCATTCTCTGTGGCTGGGGCCTGGGTGTCCATCTGCTGTGGAGAAGGCTGGATTTCTTCCAGAGCGACTGGTGATGCACAGAACCTAGAATAACGGTGGCAACGACAACAACAACATACCGCCGTCTACCTACTAAACTGTGAGTCCACGTTCCCAGGCAATCACAACACACCACAAGCAGAGATGAGGAAGAGGGACCTTCTGAACAGTCAGTGACATAAGTAATAACATGCATGGAGCAGAAACTAACCTCTCTCTGAGTACATTTCTGTCTTGCGTTCCAGGGATACGCTGAAGGTGGGGCAAAACCATGGCCTCCGTCTCATTCTTTCTGTAATGTACACCTCGGATTTCCTAGGAGTACCCGCAACAACGAGAGAAATTGCGCTCCTTTTAATTCCTTTAAAGGGGCCCTATTTTACCACCGGCTGCGCGTGTGGTTAGCCATTACAAGCCATTTCAAAATGCCATGTGACTAAAATTGTCAGTGGCATCTCAAATGGGAGTGTCCACCTAGATGTATGCTGACTAGATCAGTTCACATGACAACGGCTTGTGATGGCGAATCAGACTCACATCCGGTAGTATAATGGGGCCCCTTTAGAGGCCTGCGCCCCTTTTCTATCTCCAGGCATGTCCACTTGCCGCTTGCTTCACAGTGTGGACTGATATATTTGAATATCTAACTTATACTTTTAGTTTAGATGTTGTTCAGTGAAGTCCCACTTTACATTGTGATAGTTTGAGTCCAGACATGAATTCATGTGTGGTTTTTTTTTTGTAAACAAAACCACACAGTGTGAATAATTGGCTTAGAATTGGCTTGGAATTGCCGTAGCCCCGGCCCAAACCATCTTGGACTAACAACATCAGCTTACCTGATGCCATTGGGTGAATATCGAGTAGTCTCTTCTTAAGCAAGCTGTTATTTATATTGGTCTGCCCAGAAGGGACTTCAGTAGTCCTACACCCCTGGTCACCATCACTGTTCACAAATGGAAAAGGAGCAAAGGCCAGCTCTCCCTTCTCTCTCACCTGACTTGGCAACTTTTCACCAGTATCCGGTCGGCCTTCCAGTTCCAATGCTAAAGGGTGACGTGGCGGGTGGTACCACGGTAACGGCGGACCAACAGCGATCCACCGCGTGCCACCGCGGCCTTCCCGGGTGTGGAGGTAGCGCTCCACAATGTCTAGACTGGCTTCACTCTGCAGCAGGAGCACCTGGGACACCTTCAGATTATGCTCAATTGAGCTCATCTGCTCCTGTCCCACTTTGGACAACCTAAGGCCACTGGTGGGAACTGCCCACATCCTCTCCCTGGCCACTTCCCTCTCCGGCTCCAGACAGTCCTCAGCACTGTGTGAGTCTACGGAACCATCCTGGTGTGCGGGCGCTGCGGCGGGGTAGACGATGTGCCCTTCCCCCCAAGCTCGAGGGCCTCGGGCAGGAACACCAAGACAGAGCATGGAAGCGGAACTCAGAGGACTTCCTCCGGCCCGACGTCCCTCCTCTGTCACCTGCTCAGTGATTTTTACTTCCCTCACCCTCCTCTCTGACAAGATCGCTCCATGCTGATCCATCGCTTGCTGCCTTGCTCGTTTACCGGCCAATGCGGGTTCAACCTTGTCACCCGAGTGAGTGTTTTCATTCCCCGTCATGTGCCAGAACCTGCCGTGAGGGGCTGCTAGAAGAAAACAGGCAGAACTGAGAGCGGATCAAGAGCTTGTGGCTGCCACCGTGCAGAATGATTGATTTAAACCATATAGACTCAACATTCAATATTGCCAACAAGAGTCATAGCAACCTGAAGCTATGAAGCAAGAACTATTTGGGAACCGCATTGACATATTCTATTTATTATTAATGCAAGGCAAAAAGGGTCTCAGCCAATACTTTGATTGACATGGACAACTAGAGTCTAGAGGCAATAAACCACACGTTAGGCCTGTCCTGCAGGTGTAATACAGCTTAGTGTAGGTATGCTTTAGCCTGGATGAGAGCCCTGTCGGTGAGCTTTTCCCCTAATCTCACCTGGTGTGTTGGCATATCCTCCCGAGAGGTTTAACGTCCCATTCCGCAATAGACTCTATAGAAATATAGAAACAAGAAAAGACACTACTTATTCATGATATGTTATCCTTTAGAATCACAAACCTAAAAGACAATGGTGTAATCTGACTTTTTGCTCTTGTTTGCCTCCAACTTCAAAGAGAAAAGATAAGATAGAATTTATTTATAGAATTCATTTATAGAATGTATAAACTTTATTAATCCCAAAGAAAATTCTTCTGCCAGAGTTTGCTCAAATATCAACTCAGAATAAAAGAACAAAAACAACCTGACAATCTACAAAAGTTGTCACTAGTTATCTCCGCCATGACGATGTGAAATGATGTCTCTGTGCTTACACCTAACCGGGGTGTGTGTGCGTCTGAGAGAGAGCAGAGCACAGCCCTGCCCCTTGCACAATGGCAGACAGTGAGAGCCATCGATCCCATTTTATATACGGGTTTTACTCATTTAGAACCGGTACCTATTTAGAACCAGGTTTCCCTCGTTTTTGGTGATCCGGGCCTTTAATGAGAGTGAACCACCACTAGCTCGGCTTGGCATACCCCAAAATAAGAAGTGGGGAATAACAGACCTTGATGTGAGAACACAGCGTGTAGCAAAGGTCCTGCACACTCTTGGTTCGGTCCGGGGCGTGAGGTTGCAGCCCCACACAGATGAGGGCATAGTAAGGCTCTGGGACACGGCTGTCTGCCTCTAGCGCCCCGCCACCTTCCATCACCCGTCTGATCCAGTGCGGCTCCACCACTCCCCAAGGCACCATGTCTACAAGGGGAAGCATTCAGCAGTCTCGACTACATTTACCTCACTAGGACCTAGATGTATGATGACGAGATCGGATTACCGGTACCCGGTCCACTGGGTAGGCCGGTAGACTGATCTAGTCATCATATGTTTAGGTAGACGCTCCCACTTGTGATGTCACTTAGTCACAATAACAATTTTAGTCACGTGACAGCTTGCGATGGCTAATCACGCTCACACCTGGTGGTATAATAGGGCCCCTTTAAACCACACACACTCCACAAAAAGAATTAACTTTTAGATTGAAATGAGTCTTGTTCATCTTCTGAATAGGCAAAGGAGACTTGACAGAGGCCAAGCACTGACTCTTTCCATGTCTTTGGCGGTATACCTACCTGTATACATCTCCTGGATGATGGTACACAGGCTGTACACGTCGGCCTTCTCCGTACACTTCCTCCGCCTGACCACCTCCGGTGCTGCCCAGTTGTGCAAACTGGGGGGGATGTCCAGCTGTGCTGAAGGTTTCACACCAGTACCCTCCCTACGAAGCACAGCAACACACACACACACACACACACACACATGCACACAACATCATGTATATACCAGCTACTAAAAACTAGAATTTCAGCAAGCTGCACACCACAATTTGTCCTACTGGTGACCCATAAAGCCCAGCCCGGTGAGTTTGGCCAGGCCGGGCTGGGTGAGCACGATGCAGTGGGAGGAGAGGCCTCGCATCACCAGACCCCGGCTGTGCAGGTAGACGACTCCTTCACACGCCTGCAGCAACACCGGCAGCAGCTGCTCCAGATGCAGCACTGGGAACTCTGCACACTGTTTAGGAAAGGAAAGACTCAACTATGGCAGGGGACAAGCTGACATCTCATGGCGACATACACTGACTGGCACATAGCACCTTCGACATCTGCCTCGAGTTCACAAGCAGGTGAGAAACATTGCTGTCACTCACCTGGGAAAGGTAGGGGGGGGGGGGG
>OMOU01000739.1:0-11151 GCA_900312585.1 Malacocephalus occidentalis
GTCTACTCTACTTGGACATTGCATCTGTATTGAAATCTAATCGTTGAGCAAGAAACACCAGGCTTGCAAAACACTGATAAGGAAACAAGAGTTTCCAGTCCAATGTGTTTTTGTGCTTCGGGTCACGTGACCAAAGCCAAAAAAACCCAGACATCAGAATTCCCGATTCCTGCGCTTGATTCCGTTCCCTCCGCTGCACTTCCTCGTAGCACTCCGGGTCATGGTAACTGACTCCGCATCGGCCCAACCATGAGCACCACCACGACCGCCACACTCGACAGCCAACTGTTCAGCAGCTGGGGACTAAACAGCTACTCTGATGGTGAGGGTGTTACACACACACACACACACGCACGCACGCACGCACAGGCACACACGCACACGCACGCACGCACGCACAGGCACACACGCACACGCACAGCAACAAGCCAATTAAAAAGGCAGACACTTCCCCCGCTCCTTAGGAGAGTAGGTCAGGTCTTCAAGAGTGTTCAGTCCGAGTGATTGATGTACAAGCCGGTCCCCTCAGGAGAGGAAAATACGCTGCGATTGATATTTAGTCGTTTAGCTGCTTAGATGGCGCTTTTATCTCAAAGTGTGTCCAGAAATGTCATGAACGGGCAGGTAGGGGTCCAACAACCGCAAAGCACAAACGATCGATATCCATTCACGGGCGAATTATATAATCCGAGTAAAATGAACGGAAGCCATTTAGAACAACTTTAGAAGGAGCACGAGGACAACCAACAAAACAGAGGGATTAATACGTGGGCGTTCACACGCTCCTCGTCCATAAGCTCTCTCGGTTTCTCCCCAACCCAGTTTCCATGGCGGTTCAGGGGGGGTACTCAGGCCGCCTGTGGACCGTGGAGTGCCAGCCTCAGTTCTGGAGCAAGTACCAGGTGTGGGAGTGGCTGCAGCAGATGATGGACGTGCACCAGATCGACGCCGCCGGCGTGCCGCTGCATAACTTTGACGTGGACGGCCTGCAGCTGTGCAGCATGAGCTACCAGGACTTCCTGCGGGCAGCGGGCAGCGTGGGCGCGGTCCTCTACCACAGCCTCACCGAGCTCCAAGTGACCGGTGGGTGGACGCCGCTGCCCTTCCTCGCCTCTCGTCGCCATCTCGGCTCCGGCGTGGCACCGAGCGCTAAGCGCTAGCTGTTGCGCTAGCGAGGCCTGCGTTTCGGTTTCCCCCCCCCGGCCAGCTCGTGTTTAGAACCGAGTTCTGCCGCCCGGCAATCGGGTATCACGAGAACCAACCGTTTTTGGCCTGATGGTTTTAATTCAGTCAACATATTCCCTTGAAGGGGACATGTTACCCCACCAGGTGTGGGCACCATTAAGCCACTGCAAGCCGTTTCACAATTGCCATGTGACTACCGTCTAGTGACATCACAAGTGGGAATGTCCGCCTAGATGGATGGTTACTAGTTTACCAACCCACCGAGTGGACCGTACCGACGGGTAAACTGATCTAGCCATCGTACGTCTAGGTGGACATTCCCACTTGTGATGTCACTAGACGGTAGGAGTCACGTGGCAATTGTGAATGGCACTGCACAAAGTGATGTGCTAGTTGTAGTGGGTTCACTTCGCTAGCTGCCGATCCTTAGGCAGGTCTAATTCTTCCACAGCGTCTCTTTAATAAAACTGTCCAGACCCAAAGTCAGTAATCTCCTGGGACCGCTCATATGCAAATCAGGTGACCCTAAGTGGCCCCCGACCCGGAGGTTGGGCACCGCTGCACACACGCTGGCGTTGGTCCAGCCCCTGGAGCCCCGGAGAAGGAAAAGAACATTCAGGACATTCAGGATGATTATCAGTCTCTAGATGGCTCTAGATGGAGTCAGTGCTTCATTTAAACAATCACAATGTTCTATCGCCCCACTGTGCCACTTTACTCCAATGTACTTTTCTTATTGAATCACAGAAACAACTGTCAAATTCGTTTAATGGTGAATCGGCCGAGTCCAAACAGACTGTGGAATATTACATTCCTATAAAATATGCATGTTGAACTATTAACTAACAACCTCTTGTTAGTTAAAGAAATTGCACACAAATGTTGATGTTTTTGTTTTTTGTTGCACACTTTAGTTGATTCGTTGATTCGATTTCCTTGCCATCATCACTGGTGGAGGATGCTGAGGTGTCCATGGCAACCGGGAAACCAGCCTATTGTTGCTGCTCTGCTTTAGATTTGACCTTGCCGTGTATTTGACCCTTCTTTGCTTTCCTCCTCGTCTACAGGGCCATACCACACAGACTCAGTACAAATAGAGGCCAAACCAACAGAATGTAAGTCACAATGGAATGATCGTTATTACGTTATTAGTGTTTTCAGTCACGACGTTATTATTACACGTATTAATCGTGATTTTTGTAATAATAAGTTATGCACACATTTACACACGAAAATCTCACAAAAGTGACTTTCTACCATTTTCTACCACAATCTAAATCCCAACTACATGGCCACTTTGAGAGGCAAACACCGCCACAGAGAAAGGTCGACGCGACCTCAGCGTGTTGTTGGGTGCCGATCTCCCTGCTTGACGACTCCATTGACGTGTCCGCTCTTGTGTTTCTATAGTCGACTTCTGTCCATACCCGGACGCGGGCTACCTTTCTTCTGTAGGCAAGTCCCGCTATTACAATTATTAATATAGCACTTAGCATGAATAGCACTTAGCATTGTTTAGCATACTGCGTGTCCTTAGATGGTGGCAATGCAATTATGAATGCTTGACACTCGCTCTATTGTAATCGTATGTGCCACAGCGATAGAGTGCTGTCTCCTTCAACAAATGTACTCTTTGTAAGTCTGCCACATGCACTAAATGTACACGTCATTTATTAAAGCGATTATAGAAGTGCATTGTTCCTCACCATTGGTCGTGTTTTGAATTTAAATATCCACGGCCCACGACCAACAGATGACCTGCCATGTTTTTCTCCCTCGTTTAGATGTCTGCGACTCATCGGTTACATCCCTGCCGCCCGTTGACTCCCCCACAGCCTCGAGCGTCGGTGAGGCCGTGCTTCCATACCGTGCCGTTAGGTCGTCCGTCGTGCGCTTTTCCCACGGTCCCACGTGTGTCTCTGTCGTTTCAAAACAGCGATGTTGCGTTTCCACACACGTTGACGGGTGGCACGGCACACTGTCGGCTCCCGTGTGCCTCGCTTCTCATGAGGAAATCAGGAAGTGTTTGTGTCGGTAATATCAGGGGAAGGGTGTGATACGAACACCATGCACGCCTTCAGCGACCTAAACTGAACCACTGTATGGATTCGAAGGCGAGTGTTTTTTTATAGCCCCCACAGACGGTGGAGAGTGTGAATATCGACTTAAAAATACATACGTGAATTTATAAATAAGTGATGTGTCGGTAATTATTATTCTGTTTCATTCCCATTTCCAGACCTGAAAAAAGCTCACGCCCCCTCAGATCACGTCAGAAAACACAGTAAGTAGAACAAAGTGACTTTGCGCAGATAGAATGGGTAAATAGATGGACCCACTAGCCTGCGGGCAGGTCTACATCTCACCTGGTGTGGAAACAAGGGCCCCTTTCATTCGTGTATAGCGTAGGTATGTGCAAGACAGTCACCTGACAACTCTTCTGACACTTCTGCCAGACCCGCGAGGCAGCCACCTGTGGGAGTTCATCCGAGACATCTTGCTGTACCCGGAGCGGAACCCGGGACTCATCAAGTGGGAGGATCGGACGGAAGGGGTCTTCCGGTTCCTCAAGTCGGAGGCCGTGGCCCAGTTGTGGGGCAGGAGGAAGAACAACAGCAGCATGACTTACGAGAAGCTAAGTCGAGCGATGAGGTACGACGACGCGGCTACCCTGGTAGCATAGCAACCAACTGTAGATAGCATCACTGGTAACCTAGCAACCAACTCTAGATAGCATCAGTGGTAACATAGCAACCAACTATAGATAGCATCGGTGGTAACCTAGCAACCAACTGTAGATAGCATCAGTGGTAACCATGAGGTATAACCATAGGCAGCATCGGTGGTAACACAGCAACCGTGAGGTTTGACTCTAGGCAGCATCAGTGGTAACTTAGCAACCGTGAGAGAAGGTGCAGGGCGTAGTGTGGAATGATTCGAGGCGGCCAAGGGAGGTAAGCCGTCTGCAGTGTTGACTGCATGCTGTGTCTGCCTTGTGTTGCAGATATTACTACAAAAGGGAGATTCTAGAGCGGGTGGACGGTCGCAGGCTGGTGTACAAGTTTGGGAGGAACGCAAGGGGCTGGAAAGAACTGGAGACGTGAATTACGTTTTGTTTTTATTCAACTTTGCAACGTACACTTGATTGTTGTATTTTTTTGTATTGTTTTTTTTTGTTGTTGACTGCGGCTTTACTGAGATATGTGTGACCGACGGCCTGCGGACATTCGGCGTGGACAGCATTTCGCCAGGCCGCTGTCAGCCTTGCTTTGCTTCTTTTTTTTGTATTGTCGTAAGGTCGCTGCTTCTTTGTCCAATCAAATCACCACTTTCAAGAAATGGCCAGGTGCATACCCTGGCAATGGTTCCTTTGTCTCAATCCACAAAAACAAAATACAGATATTTATACCGTTTCTAATCATTCAGGAGACGCTTTTATCTGAAGCGACTTGCGGTGAATTTTAGATTTAGAGGCTACATGTCATGAGCAGGTTGGGGGCCAGTGTGTGTTTGTCGGCTGGTGGACCGTTGCAACCAAGTCTCTTTGTACTGGGAGTCAACCTCAAGCATCAAGACATCCTGTCCCCCGAGAGAGAGAGAGAGAGAGAGAGAGAGAGAGAGAGAGAGAGAGAGAGAGGCAATTATACGTCGCCGAGGAAAAAAATGTGGGACTCGAACCTGCGGTCGCTGAGGAGGCACATTGTCTCCGCTTACTCTGCTCGCTGGTTGAGCCTCCGAGCGCTCTCACTGCGTATGAATGCTTTGAGGAGGGGATTGGACCCGTTGACCAGTGCGTGTGTTTGTGTTGACAATAGAGCATGTCATCTTCCCTCTTGTTTGTTTATGTTGTTTACATTCGGTTGGAAATGTGACCGCTGCCATATTTGTCAGAAGCGTCCGGCTCATTTGTTGGGTGGTTCTTGGTCTTTCCACAAAACAGATGATCGTGCGATGAAACAATGAAGTGTGCGTGATTTTCCATCGTCACTTCCTCAGGTCTTGGGATCATCCGGCGAAGGGGAGAGATGACAACAAGAATAGTTTAGACGTTGAAGTGTGTTTACCAATAAAAACATTTTTGTTGAAATCCCGACGCTTTCTACTTCTGCTACTGAGTTGTACAGAATGTTGTTTTTCCATGTGTTGAAATGTGTTGATTTAAATAAATAAAGGTTTTTTTTATTCGAACAAAGTTGTGTGACTGTGAATGCTCCGTGAACGTCCGTGAATCTTGGAGCTTGGATTGCTATTGCTGTGTATTTAGAATAGAATAGAATATTTACAATTCATTAAAAAAAATATGAATTTAATACATCTATGAATGGGTATCATATTTGTTCGTGAAGCTTTGTGAAGGCATGAATAATGGACTACTGGTGCTGTCATGGAATTAATTAATGAGTGTGAAAAAACAGGCAATTAATTGGTCATTGGTATGTCGTTCAGCCTCATCGCTGGATTCTTCACACAGACAAAAGATTTCGACAGGCTTTTAGTTTTCGCCTGTAAAAAAAAAGTCTTATCTTCATTTCACATGCCTCCGTTGATTGGCTTTGAGCTGTGATAAGATATTTCAAAAATGTGTCATTCAGAAGGTTTAAATTAGGAATGAGTTTAAAATGGGAGGTTAAATGCCGTCTTTCTGTCCCTTAAACACATGAAGGGCAGTGCAGCGCAGGAAGAGACGTCCTGAATGTGAAGTCAAAAGAGAGACAAAGAGAGACAAAATGATGACAATCGTTCTGATGATTGGCAGAAGATGATGATAGGCTACGGCAGTCCCCTGGTCAAGGCTATCACTGAGTTTGCCGTCTTATGAAGAATGCAGATGAACTGTTTTTACTGCAAAGCATTATGAATCAGGCGAGGTGTTGAGATTGACGACTGATATTTAACGTGGTTATGAGACCGATTAGACGAGACACTTCCTGACAGTGGCAGCCATTCATTAGCAGCAGAATAGGGAAGTGGCGGAGCATCCCCGAATCTGGAATCATTTTATGTCGGACGGACACGATGCTGTGGAACTTGCTGTGATACAGAAATGGAAATGTGCAAAGATGTGACACACATACAGTAACTGTGAGGATGATGGTGACGATGGCGATGATAAGCAAATGAATGATCAGAACATATATTGAAATGATTTGCCTCGCAAACGACTCTCATCGATGCAAAAGGACAGCGATAAACGATCACTAAAGCCTCTCATACATGCATTGAGTGACACAATGGGTTTGATATGCATGTGTGTGTGTGTGAGAGAGAGAGAGAATGAGTGTGTGTGTCTCTTTCAGAGTGTGTGTGTGTGTGTGTGTGCGAGAGTGAGAGTGAAAGATAGTGAGTAAGCGTGTGTCTTTGCGAGCGCGCACACGCGCATGTGTGTGTGTGTGTGTATGTGTGTACAAACCGCTGAAAAGAAGCACACACAACAAAATGGAGAACAATGAACGGCCACCTCCAGGAGAAGGCTTCCACTAAACCAGCCCAGCGAGGTGTTCCTCCATAGCGCTCACAGCAAACAGGCACACAGGCACACAGGCACACAGGCAAACATGTACACCGACCGGTTGTAAGCGAAGCCGCCACGGACACATGCCTGTCTGCGGCATGCGGTGTCCAACCCACACCGTGCATTGTAACGCATTGTGACATTGTGCCCTTTCCTCAGAGGTGAGCTCGCGAGCGCAGACGTGAGAACCGCTTTCTCCCCCCCCAAAAGAATCATGTGACGCAACCTGACCAACGAGGTCCGTTGTTAGCAGATGCCTGAACGTGTCGCTTCACAGCCTCCTGTGTCTCACGGCGGAGCGCCCGGCAGCGCTGTGTGCATATTTGGAACACAGGCAGCGTTGTTGTTACTTAAGCATCGGCCGCTATGAAACACACACGCGGGGGTGTTTGGAAACGGCGGGGGGGGCAGCGGGAGAACAACGGGTCGATTCAGACACTGTCAGACATAATTAGGAGCGGACGTTTTGGTTCTTCCCCCCCCCCCGCGGCTGTACAATCACAGCTTATCTGGGAGTCTTATCACACTCGATCCCTAGTCAAATAGATCTCCTGCTCGGGTTGAATGGCCGCACTCACGAGTCACGTTTAGGTGTCTCTGCCTCTCTCGCCTTCTCCAGCTCACACGCTCAAAAAGGTTTTGGCTCGTTGCCACAGTGCAAAAAGTTACTGTTTCTCTAGATATGTATATGAAAACGCGCTACATGAACACAGAGATGTATAACATGGGTTGTGGGACTTATTTGGGAAGCTGTTTCGCTTTTGCGATTTGCTACTGCGTTTGACTACTGGTAATTAGATTTAACCCCATATGGCGATCGTACCAGTAACTAGCCTACGAGAATGAGCTCACCTCTCCCCAATACGGCTGGCTGACTTCAGCAACAGTCGGTGTTAGCGTACACGATTCAATATGTGACCCTTGTGTATGCCTTTCTCATATTTAGTCCTAACATTTATGCAAAACAAAATAAATGTTTTGCAAATGCAACATCCCGCGTGTGGTATGTTGGGGCTTCATGATTAAATATAGTATTTATGCAGGTGAGCACGTTGTATTGTCACAACACAACACAGGGCCATTCTGAACAGTGAAATATATACACACATACACACACACACATATATATACTGTATATATATATTGTGTGGCACAGCATACATGAATACAATAACAAATAGGCCTATGCATAATTATGATACAACAATATAAAATGTCATGTTTAATCCAGAAGTATTGCATAGTGAGTATTATACAAGTATTGTACAAGTAAGTAAGGGCAGATGCACAAGTGAGGGCAGCAGTATCAGAAATATGGCATCTGGCACGGAACAGCAGACATATGGTTACGATAAGGCCCTTTAGTGTTTGCTGTGAGCCATATGCATTAACATATATTAAAATAAGCCCTGAGAGGGTACTGGGGAGTACACATGAGATTAAAGCCCCCTATTAACTGATCACTCTCTCGTCTGCTGGTGTCATACACTGTAAACACTCACATGGAAATTAAGAACCACAAATACTGACTCAGACTTTGTTTCTAGCAAGCAGTTGTCAACGCTCATTTAAAATTCTTCTGCTTGGCCCGCTGATTTGGTGAGTATATATTTGACCCTTATAACAGTTGTGCTGTGTTGTTCAGTGAAATCCTGTTTCAACTTGGCCCACAAGGGTCAACGTTTTCAATCTGGGGCAAAGCTAGTCTCACAGCATTTATCAGATAGACTTAACTATCGCATAAAATATGGAAATATAGACGGGGGCTGGCTGGGCTTTTCTGCATTATCCAGTCTTTTTTTTGTTTTTTTGAATGAGTTGAGGTTCGGATATAGTGTAACAATCACTCTTTTCTTTTTTCTGCTTTCAAAACATCCGCTCACATGTGAGTGTATTAATGTCAGTGTTTCCCAGGATGGTGGCGGCCAGCTTACAGTTTCATAATGAACCGCAAGAATGTGTACACTTCGGTACGTACAGCCCTCAGGCCCAGGGGAGTATCCCCTCACGAGACCTCTCTCATCATACAGATACTTGATATATGTGGAGATTGTTCATTGTTGTGTATTGTTCAGCCCACATCATTGTTCAGCCCACATCTGTCCAATATTCAATGTTGGCATTTGATAATAAATGTTGTAATGCAGCTGAATCAACCCAATGCGTGTCCTCAATTCATTGTTTCTAAGGGATTGTTATGCATAGGATCCCTGAATAATTAATCCCCCTGTCCGCACGGTGGCGCTAATGTAACCAATCGTTATTTTCACCTTAAGAAGAAGAGGAAGAAGACAGGCTAACGTGATATGATATATATATGATATATATTTATTTACTTATTTAGAGATTTCATGTATATTATTATTATTGTTATTGTTATGGTTTTTTTTTTTTTTTTAAATGTATTATTATTATTATTATTATTATTAGTAGTAGTAGTAGTAGTAGTAGTAGTAGTAGTAGTCGTAGTATGTAGTAGTTTTCTTTAGAGCTTTATAAATACGTAGTGCAGAGCTCTCGCCTGCGGGTGGCAGCAGTGCACCCGGTGGTCCTCTCCTGCGCCGAACTCCTCAATAGAAGAAGACGAAGAAGCAGTAGGAGGAGGGCCACGCATGCGCACCTCGCTCCGCGGCGTGCGACTACCACACCAACATGGCGGCCTCCCTGCGGCTCGCTCGTCGCGGGATATCGTTCGGCCTCGGACTCAACGCCGTTAAACAATGCCAATGGACGACGACGTGTTTGCTGCCGCACGCCAGGACCTTCCGGGGGCCCGCGGCTCAGTTCGGTGAGCGGAACGCGCTGTGTGCTGAGCGGCGGCTCACCTCTACTCCCACGACAACCTTGACGTGTTGTCATGGTTATTTATCTAGGATGATCGCACTTACGTTGACATTGGCATGGCTGGTTATCGTATGTATGGCTTATGGTGAATATACATGTACACATGGCTATGATTTGCCTTTTTTAAATCTTGTTACCTCCTGTCAGTGGAGCTCTGATCCCCTGATGATGATGATTGGCAGACGTCAGATGACCAGCCCCTTAATTGATCATCATTAGGTCCCTTATCCCAGGTCACAGTCATCACGTGTACGTCACTTATCCCAGGTCACATTCATCACTTTTAGGTCCTCTATCCCAGGTCACACTAATCACATTTAGGTCCCTTAACCCAGGTCACATTCATCACGTTTAGGTCCCTTATCCCAGGTCACAGTCATCACGTTTAGGTCCCTTATCCCAGGTCACAGTCATCACATTTAGGTCCCTTATCCCAGGTCACAGACATCACGTTTAGGTCCCTTATCCCAGGTCACAGTCATCATGTTTAGGTCCCTTATTCCAGGTCACATTCATAGTGTTTAGATCCCAGGTCACATCCATAATGTTTAGGTCCCTTATCCCAGGTCACATTCATAAAGTTTAGGTCCCGTATCCCATTGCACATTCATAATGTTAAGTCACTTATCCCAGGTCACATTCATCAAATGTAGGTCACTTATGCTCGGTCACTGCTGTGTTTTTGCTGAGGCATTTTAATGTTAATGGCATTTAATGTACAGAAACAAGATAGCCTATTCAATTGTAGGCCTTCATCGTTTTATGCACATAGTTGCATTAAATTGTATTTTCGATGCACAGCCAAATGTGTGTTTACAGGAACATCTTTTTGGGTTCTCAATACCCAAAAGAGATGAAAACTCTGATAACAATGCTTAAGTAGAGGATGCAGTGAGAAATTAATCATGGTGTGTTTCTATGCAGTCCCCCAAACAACCTACTCTCCTATTAATACTATTGTATTATTTAGGTCTCTGCTAAACTATACTTTTGTGATTCTATATATCTGTACTGACAGATATACAATTCTATTGGATGTCCAGCAGATGGCAGCATCACACAGCATAAGCCAAAGAAATAAAGGGAGACACTGTCCAGATATAATAATGTATGTCAAATATCTCATAATATTGCTTAGATAATCGATGCTTAGATATAAGCATAACTAGTCCAACTCTCCCAAAACAGATAATGACATAGCCAATATGTCACAACAAAATGGCATGTTTTCTGTTAATACCAACAACTAGTCATGGTGAAACCTATATTGTATACTCCTGTGTGAATGAAATAGGCCTCGGCCTACTTGGCAAATGCAAATAACGATAATATTTATTATGAACTCAAGTTTCGCAGAACATATTTAAATATAGCAGCAATTAGGGCAAACCTACCAGGCCAGCCGCCTCCATTGACCTGTGTCTGTTCAGTCACAGCTTTGACCTTTCAACGTGCCGTGACCCTTGGCCTCGCCTCGATTTTAATTGGGCCCCTGATGAGGGCGTGGCCTAGAATGTCTGGTGACGCGGTAGTACTGTTGGCAGAACTGTACAATACACCATAGCTTTAATTTCCTCAAACATAAAGGTATGATTGATCACTTTTCTAAC
>OMOU01000741.1:0-10042 GCA_900312585.1 Malacocephalus occidentalis
CAGTCGTCATCTTCAAGCTGCAGGGTGACAGGGTGGAGGCGACCATATTGAGACTTTTAATCTCTGATGTCTTTTGAGTTGGGTGTGTTCCTGTGGTTTTAAAAAGAAAACAAAAAAAAGGCAGGGGTTGTTGTTTTACCGCAGCTCTTTTTCAAAGCTGCTTAATCATTATATCGTTGATATTTTAACTTGTATAAAAGTTTTGAATCTCATAAATCAGTATTTTACTATAACGAAACAAACTTTACTTTGAAGCATGCGTACGTCCCCAACCTTACGACTAATCCACAAACAAATGATGTGCTGTAATATACATAGACGTTATGACTCACTTTGCTGTCTATTTTTCAAGTCATAAAAATCCTGCTTGTAGCACAGAAACTGCGGTGTTGTGGAAGCTAACATTGTTCTCTACTTTGAATGTGGTTTTATTCTTCTATCTTGGTTTTAACTGCTGCCCTTTTCTTTAGCCAGTTGCAGTGGTCGATCCGTTCGCCGGTTTTAGTATCTACCACTTGTATCTGCCAGCCATCTGATAGCCAAGCACATTATGGAAGTATGTATGATAACAATGACCAGTTGTTTCCTTAAAAACAAAACACGTTACAAAAATGAGCCACTTGACTTCCGGGGGCTTGGGTTACATCAAATCATGATGAACGGGAGCCCTGTCATCCTAATGGACAAAAAGATCTGGTGCTGTTAGCCATTAATGATTATGCAGGCTGGTTAATTTTGAGAGGGGGGCGGGGGGGGTTGTTCTAGTTATGATAACCAAAGTTAGCTCGTGAAAACCAAGCACCTCTTTTGGACTAAAAATGGTTTCACTTTGACCTCTAGAGATGACGGTTTGGTTCTTGGTTGTGGTTTGGTTGGAATTCCAGCCCCTGTCATGACGTGTATTCTTTCCTTATTTGCGTTTCTTTTTTTTTCTTTATCTATTTATTACAAACTAATGTCATCGCTAGCCAATTTTTAACATTTCAAATTAGAGGCCTACTAGTTTTTTTTCTGCTTTTGTGACTTTGAGATATAGTCTATTGTTTTTGAAACTGAACATAACAGAGCCTTAAAAACTTTCTGTTTCACTCCTGTTTCCGTGTGTTTCTTTATAGGTCGGTCTACCTGGCTAGCAGGATTCAGGATGTTATGAATGCAGGGTTTATTTCATTACAATATCATTACAATTTTATTTATTCTTTGACTATTTAACCATTACAAGTAGAGCGAGTGCCAATATTGAATTTTCTATAGATTGATTTGGTCTAGAGGAGTATACCATACATTCACTTTAATCAGTTCAGTAATTGTATTTGGAACTTTTTTTTTTAAACTGAACTGCTGTTCAGTGTACTTTTCAACCCTTTGTACGTGTATTTCTATTCTTTTACTCTTGCTACTTCATTCCAAATCGCTATATTCAGTTAGACGACTGGTACCGCTTTCACTAAGAACAGGCAGACATCGCTCTGCCAAGTCCCAACTCTTCTCTGTACCACAGTGGCTGACGCCAGGATGGCAGTCGCTCACCAGCTTCTGCTAAAAAGACTTAAGACCCAGGAATCTGGACTCCTCTCTGTTAACCCTAGGACTAAATTGCGTGTTTGTACGTCTTGCCATTATTAATAGTACTTGGCTTTGTTTAGCATAGTGTATGTTCTTGGATGTTGGTACTGCACACAGAATGGCAATTCTGCTCTTATCCCAGCTGTTATGCAGGCAACCTAGCTAATATAAACTCGTCCTATTAGCCTTGCTATTATGAACGGTTGAAACCTGCTCTATTCTTATCTTTATGTAGCAGTGAGATATATTGCTCTCTCTTTCAACAAATGTACTCTTCGTAAGTCTCTGGATGAAAGTGCCTGCCAAATGCCGTAAATGTATATTTTGCCTTCTACTTTTAACAAGAGGCAAAAAAGACCTATGACCTTAACCGACATCTTTAATAAGCATGTTGATTACTCAATATTTACTTTACACAATATTTACTATTCACGCAAAAGTACGTTTTAAATAAATAGTTGAATAGTCTACTTCTCTGTATAATTTGAATGGCGTTACCAGCTCCAAGCCGCTAGGTGGCAGTGTGGTCCATTCTTCAATCCGGCGTCTGTCACTGAACAAGGAGGAAGTTATCGAGTTGTTCCAAGCCTGCTGTTCGCCCGTTAATGCCGCATTTATGGTGTTGTTCTCATCTCGCTGACAACAATGAAGACCGTATTCGTTACTGTGGGTACTACAAGTTTCGATGACCTTATTTTCAAGATTACCACTCCTGATGCTGTTCACGTGAGTACTATGCTGCACAGTAAAGGTTATTAGCTGAAACGAATGACAAGCATTCAATGTGTAATCCCACACTTCATCATATCATTAAGTGACAAATACAGGAACCACGAATTTAACTATACTACGGTGTGCAGGCATCCTTGAGCTGATTAAACCCTTCCTGCAGAACAATAACATCATTCATCTGATATCGCTGTGGATAAAAAACGTCTAATAAATGACTAAATATAAATTCATCATCAATCCAGCAGGTTGAGTATCCAAATAGGCCTATACAAATAATTGTCTCAATGGATACTTTTCAATTGGTGTGTCTGACGTGTCATGTTTTGAGTGTTTCCGTTTCCTGTCTTTCTTAATTGGAGCTCAGTTGGAATAACACAAAAAAACACTTACCGTTTTTCAATAAATAAAGTGGTTAAATTGATTCGCCATTATTAATCTCCCACAGGCACTAAAGGCTTGTGGATATGAGCGTCTGGTTCTGCAGGTTGGGAGGGGCTCTGTTCTCCCTGCTCCAGAGAGTTGTCCAGACCTCATACTCGAGGCATTCCGTTTCAAAGACTCCATTTCTGAAGACATCAGGCAGGCCGACCTTGTCATCAGCCATGCCGGTGTGTAAAACAACCAGGGGGAGGGTGGCAAGCTATCATTTGGCGGCCCTCTCACGCCACTGACTAATCAAATATGAACAAGTGAGTAGAGTTGTTTATTTTGTCACTCTTGAGTTGAAGTCATATGAACTAGGATCTACTTCCTCCTCCCCAGGCGCTGGGAGCTGTCTAGAGGCCCTGGGTGCGGCAAAGCCTCTTCTGGTCGTGGTCAATGACAAGCTGATGGACAACCATCAGCTGGAGCTAGCTCGGCAGCTGCATAAAGAGTCACATCTGCTCTACTGCACCTGCAGGTCTGTTCTCCGTCACTCTAGAGTCTATCTGCCATTGGCTGGTGGCAGGTGTTCATTTAATTTTGGACCCTGTGTTCTCTCTTTCAGTACCCTCACAGACACCCTGACAACCATGGACCTCTCAGTCCTGGTGCCTTTCTCACCTGCACAGACGACACATTTTGCCAACTTTCTGGACAAGGCGCTTGGCGTACAGTGAATCCTGTCTGCTGAGTAAATCAATCTGGTACGATGTATATTCGACGGCACTTACTCATACATTATTGCTGAGAATGTCCACTAGATTTGTTTATTTATTTTGTTTCCTTTTGTAAGGCCAGAAATATAGGTAGTATTCATGATATCATGTCTGCAAATTATTGTGTAATACAGATTGTATAATTGTATATATAATTATACGTAATAACATTGTTTTCATTTAGTTATTACTTGATGTCTTCATACACTTCATTACAGTTAGTTTCATTCTAGCTGTTTGAAATGGTTTTATTGTATTTAATTTTTTGTAATCTAAACTTGAATGATTCAGACACGGGTTACCTGAGTCCGAATTGAGACAATCAGTGTGATAGGTGTGACAGGTAAGCCACTAGGGTCTCTAAAGACATGATGTCATTTTGGCTCAATGGACTTGTTGATTATATCTGTATGGATTGTATTGCTGGGGATCAGATGACCAGCAGTTTGTTTTCCACAACAACTGCCAGGTGGTTGTGCTGCTCCAGCTAACTAACCTTAACATACCAGATGGAGGTACCAGAGGGTGCGTGGTAATTTAGTTTTGACGATGAAACATCATGTATTATGATTACCCCCAATATTTAGGTGAGCGCTGCAGTGCTCAGCCATTGTTCTTTTAGGCTGTTCTGCCCCCACATTTTTTATGTTCGGTTGGCGACACCTAGTGGTGTAACATTGTGCATTTGTGTTCCTGTATTTGACTCCTCTTCATGTAGTTTGTTCTTTTTGTTTTGACTACTGAGAGGACAAGCTGCAGTTACTTTTCACTTCTCACCGTTGTTACCCTTTGAAAGTCGACGTGTGTACGTTTCTGTATGCAGTATCCAAGTATCTACTTTGAGATACTCTTTTGGGTCACAAAGTGTATTTTCTGTTTTGGAATCTTATAACCTGTCTGTATGTCAAGTAATAGATGCTAATAGCATTTCTACATTAACATGAAAGTTAATATTACTTCTGATCATTAGTTCTACAAGCCAATCAATTGTTCTTATTTGATGGCGATATGCTACATACATATGCTACATTATATGGGGAGATTGTCATGCCATATTTTTCAAATGAAAAAGATCCTAAATAAAAGCCCTCAACTGTACTTCGGTTTCTTGGGTCTTCATTTTAAGCTATCTGTTAAGCTAACCTGTACAAAGGAAGAGCAGAATGTTTTATTGTTCTTTCTTTCTTTCTTCTTCTCTACAAACTTTGGGGCTCTACTCTTACAGTTCTGAAGCTAGAAACAACATTCAACCATAATTATGTTTTTAAAAATACTATTACTATACTATACTTTTGAAGGTATTCGACTAAGACATTTATAATGGTAAAGGGGCCCACTAGGTTTGAGCGTGATTACCCATTCCAAGTTTCAAAATTGTGACTAAAATTGCCATTGTGACGAAGTGTGCACCTCGATCTATGCTGATCATTTAGATGTAGTGATTGATGAGCTGATAAGAGTGCACTTGTGTGCGTGTATGTGCGTACATGTTGTTGTGCTTGTTTCCTTCCAGGACTGGTGGATTTGTGATAATCAACTGAACTGAAACATACTCTTTCTTTCCCAACCTCATGTGTATATGTGCAAGGTACTTTCCGCCAGATGCAGCTTCACTTCCTGTATTTTTAATTCCTCCAAATTCTGTGTTATGCTGATTAACTGGAGCCTAGAATAATTTTCACTGAAAAGTGTGACTTGTCAAGCTAGCAATGAAATCCAATTTGATATCTTGGTGTACTTGGTGTATACAGAACTGTAGCTACATAGAAGGACATACATAGAAGGACCCAACACTGTCAAAGATGAGAACCTCCTTTTAAAAAATAATCTTTCCCATAATAAAGCCTGGAGGATGGGACCTATTGGTGGACAAGCCTGACCAAGCACTCCTTGACCTTTAACTACTTTCAACAGGACAACACGCCACTTGTTCCAACTCTTAGCCACTGGGTGTGTGTTGGTATGTTGCCGTGTAAAAAGATTATCGCTGTGTGTGTGTGTGTGTGTGTGTTTTAAATTGGAGTCTTGAGCTACCAGACCAGAGGGCCCACCAGCGAGAGTAGCCTCAGCAGTGGGCCTGCAAGTTGGTGTCTTTGTTGCGGCGGTGGCCATGTTTGTGTGCTGAGCACAATAGACGTGTTCTCTAACGGCCTCTAACGTGTGTGTGTGTTGGTTGATCAAACATCCTGCTCTGTGCTTGAGTGCACCACCATTTGTTTGTTGGTATAAAAAGATGTGTTGATATACAACCCTGCTACATTGTGAGTGCTGCTTTGTTTGTTTGTTTGTTTGTTGATATCCACGTTTTTGAGCACACTGTTTGTTTCCTGGTATTTTACCCGGCTATACTGTTTGTGAGAATACATTTGTTTATCGGTGTATATAACCCTGGTATACTGTCTGTTTGTTAATCTGTTTGTTTTATATAACGCTGCTATATTGTAGAATGTTGAGTTGTACATGTAAATCACCATGGTTACGCTTATCCTCTCATACGCAGCTGAGAGGAACCGCAAGAACACAAACTCACCACAAACTCTGCAAAGACAAAGAAAGCTAAAATCAGAAAGCATGGATCCCGTTTATTGCCTGTGTGATGACAAGGTTGACTGGTACACCAGTATTATCTAACTTCATCTAGCCATGTACTCACTACAGTGGTTGTATCCAATTTAGTCAAATATAAATATTGAATGTTCCCTCCCGATTGAACAAATACTTTATAAAACCTGAAATTATTTAGTTTTTATTTCATATGGTGTCTATCTCTTGGATGTAGTCTTAATGAAGGCTTGTGTTTTAACCTGTATAATTGACTGATTTAGGCATATTGCCTAATTCTTGCTGGTCACCAAATATAGACAGTACATATTAAACACTCAATATAGACACATATCAAATCACAAAACATCCAGATTTGTCAATAATTGTGCACCAATATTGCTGTCCTTTAATGCCGTCCTCATGTACCAGACAAAATAGAATGTTGACATTTTATGCCTTTTCAATCAAGAAAAAAGACCTGTCTCTAAATCGTGCTATAACAGCAGATATGAGACTTGAAATGAAGAATTTAATTTATACTAATGTGTACTACTACTATAGGAAAATCCTATATTAGGCAATTCCTTTATGTTAATATGGACAGTCCAACCATGTGAATATCTTTTAGATTCACATGATTGGATATGGTTTCTCAGTCATCGATGGTAAACACACAACAGTAGAATTACATTAAGTAAGCTAATTCCCTTACTGGTTGAAGTAGAAACTTGTCCGGATCAAGTGAGTGTTTGTGTGCAAATCTAATGAAGGCTTGTTTTGGGACCTAGAGCGGTGCCACTTGGGTTATTCAACACTCTATCAAGCATTACCTGCCAATTATTGCCACATTACACATGCAAATGTTGTGTGTTTTGTGTAATATCTTTCTCCTACTTTCTCCTTCTCTCTCACAATGTTTTTTCATAGAAGTCATGAAATGCCGAACAAAGCAGTGCCACAGCAGCTTAAAACATGTGATACAGTTTTCCTTCAATCCAATGAAGCATGCCACATTTTTTTAGGCCTAATCTAATCATGACTTAATAACTATATACTAGTCGAATGCTCACCTCATCAACAAGATAGTACAGCAGTTTGAGATAAACAGCCATCCCTTAGTACATTTTGGGAAAGTTATAGACAGGCCGTTTTGTCTGAGGTCATCTGACGATGAAAAATCACCACGTTTGTCCATGTCCATGGGCACGATCTAGCAACAACTATGCTGGATTGCTCTGTTGAAAAGTAACAATGAGGTTAGAGCAGAGGTTTAGTCATGCAAGAACTCCATCCCAACATAAAGATCAGTGGTAGGCATCACATGAAGGAGAGACAGGCTGCAATTAATTACTGGTGGCAGGTTTTCATCTTCAGTGGTCTGTTGTTTTTCACCAGAATTATCTCTGCTTTTTGAGTGCATTTAAATATTCCAGTTTAATTCTGTAGTAAACAGTACAATGAGCTCTAACAGCCTTTTAGTAGTTTCATATGATCAGCTATGTCCCTGTTGTATTTAGGTCAAATTAGTCTGTTAAGATCCTAGATTCAAGATTCAACAACGTTATTTGTCACATACGCATACAGGATATGCAGTGAAATGCTACTGTGTGCTACTATAGTAATACCATATATAATATGCTACTACACAATACTACACTACTACGCCATATCATACACACCAAATATAATACCTTATTATTAGTATTAGTTTGGGAGCAGCTAAAAAAAAGTTTGTCTGAAACTCAGTCGGCTTATGAGAAAATGTATCTATGACCTTTAAAAGGGGAAATAACATGGCTGCTAACAACAAGTCACTTTCATAATAAGGCTTATCATTCAGACTCTCCTTAACGTGATGCCTGTCCGCGGCGGTGTTAGCTTGTTTTGCTCCTTTTGGGTCTGTTGTTTGCAGATGTTCATTAGCATTTGGATGACCCTCTGTCTCGTAGCTCCGCCCCCTGCACTGTGATTGGTCACACTGTTACTGGAGCTGTCAGCACGGCTGGGAAGGTTTTCGGCTCTCAGTAGACGCGCAGAGAAGTTCCCAGCGAGAGAGGGGGGACTGTCTTTTGTTAGCCCGCTTGGAGAGTCCAAGAAAGACAGCGCCGCATCCATGAACTAGAATACTTTTTGGAAAATGATCATCTGTGCGAATAAAATGGAGTATCCCCTTAGAAGCCAGTGCCAGCGAGTTCAAAAACAGGTACAATTAACGGAGTGCTATTACTGCTTCAGCACAATGGTGCTCGTGGAGGCTGCTAAGGTTAGCTGCTACAATAGAGGGCTATACTGGCGTTCATTCATTTACTTTGGCGAATGTTTTCTCTGCACTAAAATACCACAGTCTAAGCTTTTCTGTGGTCTGGGGCTACTGTTTCGTTGGCTAACAGAATATGTCAAAGCGACTATCACCTTTTTTTCGTTTGTTTAAATATAACGCTAGCTACTAAGGTTTGCAGTAGCAAGTGAACATGCATAGCTTCAAGAAACTTTCCCCCTATCTCTCCTAACGTAGCTAACGGTGTATCAGACTAATTATTATATGCAACATTTCTATGTCCATGTTTTTAATGTGTACGATTGCAGAAATTGCCCTCTTCTCAAATAACTTTTTGTCATTTGACTTATAATATACTTATAAGTAACATTTGCATGTAACATACATACATAAATGTATGTATGCTTCCAGGTTTTATCTGGTAGAATATGTTCGGTTCTATCTAAAATGCAATTTATTTATGACATGTTTTGTAGACTGCGACATGGCACCAGTGAATCGCTCTATGAAAGAGCACAGTTGTCCACAGTTCAATGATGATTTGCAGCTAGATATGTTTTCATTTTCATATTGTGTCTGTTGATAACGAATGTGTATGTTGTTAGAATACGACTGATGTGAATCTATTTTTCCCAGTCAATGTGAACCAATTGCTATGCTTGAAAAACACAAGAAGTAATGACATCATCCTAAGATTCGAACAGGCAAAGAAAAGTATATCGTGTAACATAACTACGGATGAATGCGGGCTTTTCTTGGCTAGATTGTATTCCTCTAGGATACATAAGACCCAAAGCTAACAAAACTAATTGAGAGGTAACCGTTCGCAGCACCCCTTCGCTATTTTCTTTCTATATAAAGAGATTCTATTGTGCTGTTATGTTGGGTGCACTGGACTGCCAATCAAACTTGTTTTTCTCTTCGACCGTGCACTTCTTTTTGCAACAGACAGGGGGCGCAGTTCCAAGTACAATCAAAGGCATGTTTGCTGCAGCTTAGACTCTAGAAATGGATCAACAAGGAACAGAATGTGAAAAACCATGCATCTAAATACTGTCTTTCATGCCTTGATTTAATGCCTGTCTCTGATGAGCATAAACTATGCACGATGTATTCACAGACAATGCTGGCCTGCATATGACATCCAGGTTTAAATCAGGTTTTCATGTGAAAACGGAGCATTTCTCCAGGTGCAGAAGGAAAATCACTGACTGAGCAGACCCGTTTTAGCATCCTGTATCTTTACAATATCCTGTGTATTATGTGTGGCCATTAATATTCAGGGTTCATTGGCACAAACCCCTAACTCCCTCAAAAAACAAAAATATGAAGTTGCATTCCTTTGGGCGAACAACAAAGCCCCAACGTCTGCAATGTATGTAGCCCGTACAATATGGCCCCTGTTCTACCTGCCCACCTTTGGGCTGGGATTCATGCATTCATGTGGGCTTGCCTCTGCTTCTTGAGCACGTTAGACATAGTGACGTGTTTGTCTTGGTTGTATCTGTTGTCCTACCCAGAAGCCATTGGCCCTCCCCCCCGTTTTCTTTTTTGTTAAGGAGGAGAGCGGGGGTGTGGTGGCGGTGGTGGGTGGATTCTGCAGCGGGTTGTTCTGCGTTGCGCTCTCGGTGGAGATCGCGTTGCGGGGCCCAGAAAGAAAGAAGCTGAAGTCGGCCCACGACGAGAGCCGCTGGCTCACAGGCACATGATAAGCACAGAGCCCACTACAGGCTCAGTCGGAATGCAGATTGAATATCCTTCCCTTCTATCTGCAGCCCAACAC
>OMOU01000742.1:0-11548 GCA_900312585.1 Malacocephalus occidentalis
GGTGCGAAATATTCCCTCTTTCTAGATAACCGGCCCATTGTCAATGGCAGTAATGTGTTTGGCCTGGCCAGTGTCCGCTGTGTGGTTCCAACGCTTCTTTCTGCTGCTTTATTTTGGGATCTAAAGGTCAGGATGGATAATTTACAGAAACTGATACCTTGTGATCATGGTGGAATTATGATTGAATTATGGTGACCTTTTTGCTATTTGTAAACATTTGAATGTATTACTGTTAAGCAAATACCTTTTACAGTTATTACACCGAAGGTGGGAGCAGCTGAATTTATTGCATTTCTCTTGTCAACACATTTGTGTTTGACAAAAATATTTATTCCAGTGCAGCGGCAATTACATTTCCCTGATATATTAATGGTCATATTTTGAAAGTGATGGATTTGTTGTTGTTTTTAATTTTAAGAGATGTAGCTTTATAAAGGCAGCCTCCTGTATCTAGAACCAGGCATGAATGGGTTAATATACCCTCACATATTTACATGGTAAAATTGGCTGTGATTGTGTCTTAATGTGATCTTCATATCTATTACATTCACACTCAATTTATCCAACACATTGTGTTTGCTGTGTGAACGGCAGCGACCGCTTGACATGGGGAGGGGTGATTGTCATGTCGGGTGCTGGGGGTAACTTGACCTTTGCCCTAAGGGTCGGGTGACTCTTTGAGGGCATTGTTTGAGGTGCAGTATTGCAGAGAGTGTGTTAAAGGGCCTGCGTCGACGAGGCTGACATGTAAAGACATGTTCCCCTCAGGAGCAGAGAGAGAGCTCTCACTTCTACAGAATTCAAATAGCACTTAATCACAGGACTGATCATGGCTGTTTGTGTGTTAAGGGAATATTTTATACCGCTATTTACCACAAAGCTGACCAGGTGGGTTTTTTGTGATTTTATTGTATTTTTAGGGTGGAATTCAAAATCATTTTCGGCACCAAGTGTAAGTCTAATCCTTTTTGTGTCCCTTATCTCGCTGGTTTATTAACTGCTATTAGTTCGGAGTACTGGATCAAAGTGACGTATTAAATGTTCATGCGGGTTACGTTTCATTCATGGATATTGTGGGTGAGAATTTCCCAAAGCATGAATTAGCATGAACTGCATGAGTTTGAGTTTCATACATACCGCTGTTAAAACCAAAAAAAATAACAGCCTAAATACCGGCATAAGTCGACGTTGAACCAATGTGTTTTGCAATTGTATAACATCAGTCTGACAATTCTCTATCTCTTAAGCCTAATTGTAAAATCCAGGCTGCCACATTCATAATCTGGGTTCATTTAGTTTACACTTGTCATATTGCCAAATCTTAATACAGTAGCAATTCAATGTGAAATGTGTGATACATATGTTACATTTACATTACACGTAAATGACAAGTGTTAATTACATGTCAGCTTCACCCAGACATTCATATCATTATGGAAAATGTCTTTCAACATGACTGCAAACAATAAAATGCTTACTCAAATATAGCAATGGGCAGACAACGTTGCATCATCTGTCGTCCCGTTTTATAACATTCAGACTGAAACCCGTATTTAGCATTTATCTGAATATGTTTGAGATGTTATCACAATGCGTCTACTGGCCTTATTCACTTATAGGCGACTACTAATACAGTGAAACTCAGATCATCGTATAAAGAGGAAGTTGAAAGCATGAGTTGAAATTCCAAATTCCCCTCCACTGAACGGCACTCCATCGCCTGCTTGTTCCCAGTGTGAGCAGAACAGCCCCATGTTAGTTACTCTAGTTAGTTCCTGAGCTTGTTGGTACCGACTTCATACCTCGTAGTGGAAACCAAGTAATTGTACCGGATTAACTGGTCTGGTATTGAGGAAGCAATGGTGACGCACACTTCTGGTCACACCCTCTCCGAGCAGCCGGCCGGTGACAGCTCTGTACACACCTGGGCTTTAGCATAATTTAATTTAAAAAAATTAAAAAAAGATACACTTTTTACATTTTGGATTTACAATGGATTTGTTTTTATATTTAGGAAAGGTGTGTAACATCTTGAGGGATGTTGTGCATGCCCACATTCTAATGCACATTTTATTCAGTATATATTTACATTTTCAGAGGGATTATTATTTTTCTGCTTTTGACCTCGAGTAGAATATGTGGGTGTGTGGTTTTGATGGTGACTGACATTGTTGATAGACTGCTGTGTTTCCTCCAGTGTGTGTGGAAGTGTTCAGTCAGAAGTGGGGTCCATATCAGCGGTGAGTGTTGACGGTTAAATAATGCTGAGCTCATGTCTCTATTCTCACCTCCCCTCACCCTGCTGGTCTCATCTTGGCCTGCTGGTCTCACCTCCCCTCACCCTGCTGGTCTCATCTTGGCCTGCTGGTCTCATCTCCCCTTGGCCTGCTGGTCTCATCTTGGCCTGCTGGTCTCACCTCCCCCCACCCTGTTGGTCTCAGCCTGCTGGTCTCACCTCCCCTCACCCTGCTGGTCTCACCTCGGCCTGCTGGTCTCATCTTCCCTCGGCTCGGTTGAGCCAGGGTCAACTTGGCCCTTTGAGACCTCTAGTGGCAACACTTGTTTCCTGAACCTGTGGAGGATTGGTTACCCTTGTGACACACAACACTGTAATATTACATCACCACCACAGCATGACACACAACACTGTGATATTACGTCACCAAAACACTAATGTTACATCACCACAACATGACACACAACACAGATGTGTGCACACGGATGGAATTTTTCTGGCCACTGCTGAAGATGCTGAAACTGCTAAATCCTTGATTGAAAAAAATCACTTTGATTTTTGTTTCTTTATGAAATAGCTATTCTCATGGTCCAGATTAAGGACTTAATATACACGATAGGAGAGACAACTTGAAGCCCATTCTCTCTGTGGCTGTTGTGCTGAAGGTGCCCTAGTAGTTCAGTCGCTCTCAGAATACCATTGGCTATGATCTGTCAATTTGAGACAAATCTCTTCATTATTATTATTTATTAATGCAATTGTCATTTCAACGGCTTAAAGCAAATGCACTTTCTGAACGGGGGTCAGGCCCCCCGCGCGCATCATGTTTGGTTTCCACGTAACGAGAGCGACTCGCACAGACCCAACATCGGAACCTTGGTGTGGCATAGACATGTTTTCCCCACGCGATTCGGCGGGTTGCTGTGACGCTACCGTAGTGTGGCGGCACGCCAGCCAGCTGTCCTCACTCTCCGTCTAGAGGTCGGTCTAGTATGGGGAAGTACCGGATCAATGTGATAATCAGCATGGAACTGTATTGACGATTGCATGCTCGGCTGGAATAAACCACTGCCCGACTCTGTGCTGACTGATATGGCCCAAATCATCTATATCACTAGAGGTCCTTTCATATCTGGATAGTGATCATCATTCAATAAATAAAGTCCACATTAAACAGCCACGTTGTAAAGCCAGCTTTATGTACCCATGGGTTAAAAAAAAAAAAAGTAATCATTAATGTGGATATAATCACTAAAGACATAAAAATGAATAATACAACAGCTAGAAAACCAGGGAAAAATCATCAATCACACTATTCCGATATCCAAAGTCTAAGACTATCTACTCTCATATCACAATATTGATATATAATATGGATATATATCGCCCCAGCCTTAGTTGAACTCATCACGGGGCCTTATTCCTTTGATCCCACCGTATCATCGGTTAACTAACATGTCTGTCGCTCCGCGGCCGCCTCAGGAACCTCAGGAGACAAAGCACCAAGCAATGAACCTAACCAGTCCTGGTCTGTGTTCCAGGCGCCGCCGCCGCCTTCCAGAGGAGATCAGAACCGCGGAGCTGGAGGGGAGTCTACCTACCTACTGCCTGGCCAGCCAGGACACACACACACACACCAACGTCTAGATAACCAGTCTGTCGACTGGGGTGGAAGACGAGGTGAAGGCCTTCCTTGGTTTCCGGCTGTACCGTAGCAGCACAGAATGGTTTGTGGTGACACTGAGATGCAGGCCATACTGTGCTGCAGCAGTAAGGCCCGGACAGAACAACGTAGAACAACACACAGGGAGGAGAGCTCCTCGGACACACCCCGGTCACTCAGCCCTCATCAGGTGTGTCTGTGTGTCTGTGTGGTTGGTCACTATGGCAGCCTTGCTGTAGCAGCACGTAAATATTGGAGTTTACACTGACGCTAAGGCCTCCAGTATTGATCGTGCTGCTGAAGCAGAACTGACCGCTTCCCGACCGGCCAGCTGACCACTGGAACTAACCGGCAGGCCAACTCACAGAGCACGCTAGAGTGTCTTACTTGGTGGTGGTGATGGGTTGAAGGATGAGATGTTGGGTCCATTGGTCTGTTCCTATTTTTCATGTTTTATATTTCTGTGCTCCAATGTCATTTATCAAATATTTCCACTTTCAAAAATAAATGTAAAAATGGAACTTGTGTATTTATTCTGTGTGGCAGTAAGGACGATTAATATTTACTTCATATTTACTTCAGTCACAAGTTGAACAGTCACTGTACAGATTTAATAAAACACATTTCGTCTTATGACTCATGTGAACGGCCACTTAATCTTTAGCTTTGTGTAGACTGAGCCTTCATCCTGAGAGGATCCGGTTATGCTTTCATTAAGCTGAGGAGTAAGATACACGTTGGTTATTAACTGGATTAAGTTATATATTTTATATAGCCCGTTTGAGGCATTGTTAATGAATATTTGCTTCCTTTTATTGCAAGACCTCTACTAACTGCAGGAGTTGGCCATCTATTGTTAATGGTTTTGTATATAAAACTGTTTTGAGTTGTAAATGTGCATTACATATACCCTTTAATGAAGTACCTAAATTAAATCTCAGTTGAAAGTGTGTTCTATAGGTTATAGGATGGATAATATACAAGTTTACATAACTAAGTTATATAAACACATTGGCCCGATTTACAAGCCTGTCGCTTTAGACATGGGATGGGCGGTTATGCAACCATGGGCTCTAAATTCTCATGCTGCCTTTCACATGAGTGTTTATCATGAAGAGTTTGTTAGGTTCACAAGCCTTCATCACAATTTAAATCACAGTATACATTGCATGAGTCATCATTCGACCATGTGATGGTAGGCCTAAATTACATGTGATGATAGATCCAGACCATGTGATGATAGGTTTAGGCTACATGAGATGATGGACCTAGACTACATGTGATAAGCGTAGACCATGTGGACCACGTAATAGACCTAGGCTACATGTGATGATAGGCCTAGACTATATGGGATGATAGGTCAAGACAATAGACCTGGACTGTGTGATGATATGCTGAGACTACATGTGATGCTAGACCATATGATAAACCTAGACCATGTGATAGACCTAGACTACATGGGATGATAGGCCTAGACTACATGGGATGATAGGCCGAGACCATGTGATGATAGGCCGAGACCATGTGATAGGCTGAGACGATCTGATAGACCTAGACTACATGTGATGATAGGCCGAGACTACATGGGATGATAGACCTAGACCATATGATAGGCTGAGACCATCTGATGATAGAACTAGACTACATGGGATGATAGACCTAGACCATGTGATGATAGGCCAAGACCATGTGAGGCAGAGGCATTTCAAAGTTATTTTACTGTGACATCTAGCTGTGTGTGTTTTCTCTAGCTTTCTGTTAGATGCTTTTAGGCCTTTTCATAAGCCCGTTTTTTTTTTAATTACATGTATTGTTATTTTTAAGCAGGCCTGTGGGGAATATTTTTTTTAAGTCTCTGAAAAATGCATAACGTGCGCTTAAGGCCTAGTCCATTCCGTCCGGTTCTGTATTCGGCAACTAAAGCCTACAGAACAACATTTAAGCCTGACTACATTTCGTCAAAGTTCAAATGAGTTTTTATTTTATATTTTCTGCTGCTTTATCCTGCCAAATCTCGTTGGCAGTAAACCAATACACGTTTTTTATTTCTGTCCCATAATTTGTTTTGAAATGTAAACCTGAAAGAGTTTTAGCTCTACTATATTATTATAATTTTTTGCTCTTTGCATTGACATTGTTTCACTTCCCGTCTGATTTTAGTGTGGGTCGGCTAATAATATCTCCTTTATGCTATGATCTATCTATAAACCATCTATAAATTCGCACTAACCTCTTTACCAACCGCACACAATAGAGCTATTCATATTTTATACTATGATATTCACATTTTTGGTGAGGCTTTATCTTATTAGTCAATATTATTATGAGTATTATTATATATTTTCGGATTTATTTTCGGATGGTTTCGGCCTGATGGATCTCCGCTCGGACCAGAGAGCGGTCAGTAGGAGACTTATTGTGGCAGATGTGAGAGGTTATGGCTGTAGATGACACATTCATCTGTAGGCCTAATGTACATTTAAAGCCAAGTGCAGCGGGTTTGCCTCGCAACAGTATATATGTAGGAGGGTTGTGTGTATATGTACGCCTATATATAGTCTAGAGTATACATAGGCCATAAGACAGTAGGCCTATAGTGGATGTTGTCTGTACTAAACAATACATGTATTTAAATATATTTAAGTGGAGGAGGGGGAATATTTAAATGTATATACATTTAAATATCCCCCCTCCTCCTCCATTCGTCCAGTTGAAATTCTTGACGTCGAACGGGGTTTTCCACTATGTCAGTTACACCCACAACCTCCTTAAGAACTATTGATCTCATAATTGTATTGAATTTTTCCCGGATAGCCTATTTCACTTACTGGGACAAGCCTGCCATGCATTAGGTCTTATGATGAGGGCCCTTGATGAGGGCCCTTGATGACCCACATATTCAACAGTCTGGAGTCCCCTGTTGGGCCTTGTTATAACGGGGAAGATATGATAATATATATATATATATATAATTATTAATGGGCCTGGCTAACGCGTAAAACATTGGATAGGTTTCCGTGCCTTTTCATTTTTGTAATAAGCATTGGATGTTATTTGATTTGACTATAAACCTACTGATATATGAAGACAGATTGTATACCAACATATGTGCTGTTTTATTAGGATACATGAGACAAACTTCAAACAGTCACACTTTATATTGTGGGGAAAATATAAGTCGCTGCGTAACTGAATCAACATAAAATAAGGTTTGGTCGCCTGCCTTACGTTAAAGTGGTGGCCTACTGAATAAAGAAAACATAATAATAATAATAATTATTATTATTATTAATAATAATAATAATAATAATAATGGTTAATAGTCTTAATATGACCTACTGGATGTGTGGGCGCCATTAAGGCCTATAGCTGCAGATGGCCTCCACGTGTCCTGGCATTTAAGAGGAACAATACATCATATAAAAAATATAATACAATAAAGAATAAAGTTAGAAAAGCTGCCAATATAATCGGTGTGTAAGAAGTCCAGGTCCAGGTCCCAGGGGGTCCGCTGAGCACAGCGAGGACCTCCAGGCCGACCTGCTGAGCGTCCCGGAGGAGCTGGCGGAGGTGGGTGAGGAAGGCTTCGGTGTGTGCGGACAGATGCGCCGGGGTGGCGCACAGGGTGTCCGGGTGCAGGAGGAACATGGCGGGCAGAAGGAGGCTCATGGACAGGACGAACAGCTTGGGGACCCGGAGCCAGGAGGAGGAGGGCGAGGAGGAAGAGGAGGGGGAGGACGTCGTTGCGCGGAGAGAATCGCGTACGGAGATCCGGTCCACGTCCCGGAGTGTCAGAGAATCCCACTTTCTGATGTCGGAGTCGCGCAGGTGAGGGCTGACAATGACGTCGATCTCCGCCCGAGAAGGCAGGGGGGGCGAGTCCCGGACGGCCCGCAGCTTCTCCCTGAGCTCCTGCATCCGCTGGAGGAACCCGAGAGGCTCAGACCCGGACCCGGACAGGTCCCTGAAGGACGCGGCGATGCTGAGCGCCCGGTTCTGCGCGTCCAGAGTCGCGCTCAGCTCGCGGATCTCCGGGTCGTACGCGTCAATCACCGCCAGCTTTATGGTCTCGAAATCGCAGAGGATTTCCAGTTTCTTGGTCTCCAGAGCGCAGACAAGCTTCTCCAAGTAATCGGTGACCTTCTGTGCGTCTCTGGAGACCAGCTGAAGCGCCTCCGTTCTCCTGGCCTCCAGGGTCTCCAGGCGGGACACAACATCTGCCCCCCGCCAGCTCTGCATTCCCCGGGACAGATGTTCAAACGCCTCCTTCTCCCGTCGGCAGGCTTCGTCCAACGCACACAACTCGTGTCCTTGATGGTCTCCAGCTGTCGCACAAAATCCACAAATAAGTATTAAGTCGGTGGCGCAGAAGATGTTGAGCGGCTGGCCGGCGTGCCGCGGACAGGCGGACCACCTGGGGGACCCGCGGATCCTGCGGTACTTCTCCACGATGCCACGCAGAGAGTAGTTGACCTGCAGGCTGTGGGGGGTCTCCTGGTGGGGGGTCTCCTGGCGGCAAGTGGGGCACCTGGAGGGGAGTCTCATCCCCCCCGGGCTCCGGGTCCCCTCCAGGATCCCCTCCAGGCACTTCTTGCAGAAGCTGTGCGAGCAAGGCAGGACCCGGGGGTCCTCGAACAGACTGCAGCAGACCGGACACGTCAGGTCCTCCTCCAGGAGCTCCATTTTGGTCTTTATTATTCTGCAAAACACATGCAGACGGGAGCCCAAATGTTGGTCAGGAACACCAAGAACGTTAGGGAGTCTCAATATGCAACCAACGTTTCCGTATCGCTCAGCATCCAGTGACCGACATGACTGCGCGACTAAAGAAAACGCGTGGAAACAAAGCAGCTGTGTATAAAGTGCAGAAAATCCATATTCCTGCATTTGACGCCCTCTCTATGCAACATATTTGATGCACAGAAGCACCGCTTACTAACTTATATTGTAGATACTGTATATTAATGACGCACAAGCCGTTCACTGTCTATCTCCGTCGCACAGGAATGAAGAAGCAGAAGAAGCTAATCTGTCGCTTGGCGTTGATCTGAAGCACATCGGGAATAAGATAAGCGACAGGACTTATCCTGCAGGCGTAGAGTAACAGGCAGCCAATGTAGAACCAGAACCAGAACCAGGAGCAGGACCAGGACCGCTCACCTCAGCAGCTCTGCAAAGGAGCGCAGCTTGTTGCTGTGCAGAATAACCTCCCTGTCCGGGGACGGGTTTAACTATTTCGGTGCACACAGTTAAGTTGTTTATTATGTGTTACTCGGACCAAATTGATTCAGATGTTTTATTCCGGGGTAGACCAACACAGAGAGAGGCCATGCAAACATACCAGTATTGAAGCGGATATTATTTAAAAGCCATTTTATTATTTTACTCGTTATATGTTTACGTTTTTTATCGTGGGACGGAAATGTCAGAGCATCCCTGACGGCGCATGGGGGGCGTGGCTGTTGCTATGCAAAACATGACGGCGTCACAGACGTCAACTAACCTGTCACGGCTGATGACTGATTATATCACCCCACTTTTTACTCTAATAAACTATTTGAACAGTGAATCTATATAAATATCCGAAGTTAAACTGCACGCCACTTCCAATATGGGTCCAGCGATTAAAAAATACCTTTCTTAATATTCCGTCTAGTTACGTAACATGACGCATGGATATCCAATAGTCACTTAAAGTCACGTGTAGTTAAATGTTGACCTTGGTTTTCTTCCCTTGTTTCCATGACATCAGGAAGAAATGCCCATCTTCTTATCGAGCCTTGTGATTGGTTGGAAGGGTTCAGGGCCAGTTCTACTTTAAACCGCAGGGTGTCGCTGTTTTTACGACCGGCGCTCCAATTGGCTTAGAATGGTTCAGTCGGCGTTTCCGGTTGTCGACCAGCGCATAAGCCACGCCATTTCTGGTATCTCATATGGGACCTTTTTATTTCGGAAACAAATATGTATGGTAGTCAATGGAGAGAGATACATTATTTAAACAGCTCCGAGTAGCTTGTGGAGCGAGAAGCTGGGCGTTGTAGTCTTTCTAATTATTATTATGTTTTTGTTGCATATACTCTCCTAATTAGCAAAATCATATTTTAAAGTGACAAACATTATGTGTAATTCATGGCACAATTCAAACGGAATCCAAAAATTATGTATCTCTCTCCATTGACCACCGTACATAATAAATACAATCAAAAGGTCCCATAGGGGATACCGGAAAGGGTGGGACTTAGGCTCTCCATCATGGCGGCTATGTTTACGTGCTGCCTTGGCTGCTGCGGAGATGGCGGGTCGGGGCATATCCCCCTGAAGGAGATGCCCACCGTCCAGCTAGACACGCACCACATGGGTAAGGGGGTTAGTGTACAGTATACATGTTTTGACGTGGTTGTTGTCTGGTGGCCCAGCGTTCTGGTAAAGCTCTGCGTAGGATCTACGCCGTAGCCCAACGTAAGTGGTCTACGCCATTGCGTAGGCGTCTGCGTCGCTCTGCAGTCTACGTCGCCGCGGCGACGTGTAATTGCGTTTCTGGATAGGTGCGCGTCATGCTACGGCGTAGTGTACATGGCTACCCTGACGCAGTAGTATAACTTGGCATTTAGCTCCCTATTATGATGTCTGGTTAGCTTTGCCATAGCCCCCTATTATGATGTCTGGTTAGCTTAGCCATAGCCCACTATTGTAATTATCTTGTCTGGTTAGCTTTCCCCTTAGCTCCTATGTATATACTGTATGTAGTAGCCAACCCCTAGCTAGTAGCCGTCAGTCGGGGTGTTTGTGGTTGATGCGTTTCTGGTTGTTGTTTGATATTATGCCTGACATCCCTAGAGGACTAGAACCCATACACAAGCAAACAAAGCAGCAGTTCTGTTAGCTCCTTATTGGCTTGTTTGTAGGGTGTAGGATGTTCGTAGGACGTAGGATTCATTCATCAACACGTATCTGTTCTTATCTCTGTGACACGTTTTTCGTGTTTTTCAGAAGAGGGTACAGCTTAATGTTGAAGCGTTTTCCAGACCACATTTTAATACAGTACCTCTAGATTACGTAATTCTAAGATATTATATATATATATATATATTGTGTGTGTGTGTGTTCATTCCAGGTACAGATGTTGTAATTGTCAAGAGCGGTCGGCGGATATGTGGCACAGGGGGCTGCCTGGCCAACGCACCATTGCATCAGAACAAGAGTTATTTTGAGTTCAAGATCCAGTCTACTGGTAAGATGCTGTGGCTCAGCAGCTGCCTCCTCCTTGCCACATTGCATTTGCTTCATAGGACTGTGGTTGTGTTGAGTAACTCCCTTTTATAGGCTGTATTTATGCCGTAGTATATAGTTATTGCAGTTGCAGTAGGTAAGAGGCTGAACAATATAACTCTGTTTGCCCAGGTGTGTGGGGGATAGGCGTGGCCACACAGAAAGTTAATCTTAACCAAGTACCACTGGGAAGAGACACCAATAGCCTCGTCCTCCGGCACGATGGATCCGTGTATCATAACAATGAGGAGAAGAGTCGTCTGCCTGCCAACAGCCTTCCCCAGGAGGGGGACATTGTGGTGAGGACAAGGAAATGCTGCGTCTCTATAGAATACCATTTAAGAGACAAGCGTCACTCTGCAGGCAGTGGAAAACCATCA
>OMOU01000743.1:0-11294 GCA_900312585.1 Malacocephalus occidentalis
TGAGAGAATTGAGCGCTGTTCCCGAGTTGGCCTCGTTTTCTCCTCGCTCCTTCTGCAGTCGTCTCCCGGTTCCAGTCGCCCCCTTGTTCCCGTGATTTTCCCCCTTCCAGAAACTCCTTTTCCAGCGTTGCTAGTCAGTTTCTAATGGGCTCATTAGGGTTACCTTATTACGCATTTCCAGCCGAAAGCCGGTGCATGTAAATACCTTGCTCATCATCGTATTTTAACTTTTATGTTAATGTGCAAGCAAAAAAGGGTTTTTACATGGCTGGCAATGCCAGCTGGATGTCTTCTGTCATCTCACGTTGCAGGGCTTGGCACCCTCTTCTCCTCACGTCACCCTCTTTGATTCTGCTGAGTCTCCAAAGAGCTTTGGGTTTTTGGCCTCTCGAGTGTGACGTATGGTTCTCTCTCCCTGTGCCCCCCTCTCTCTCCCTGTGCCCCCCTCTTTCTCCCTCGCTCCTAGGAGGATGTGCATCCGAGAGAGGAAGCGGAGAGGGAAGAGCCGGCGGTGGCGGCGACGGCGACAATCACGACGGCCCTGCTGCCCGTCGTGCCGGTGGTGGCAGAGGAGAGCCACAACAAAAAGGTCTCTGAGGACTTCCAGGAGCGGCGGGCCCAGGCCATCGCCGCCAAAGCACGGAACATCGAGAAGGTGCCTCAGTCCTCCTCAATCCTATGTTCGCCTTTTTCCGAGTCGTGTTCACGTTGCGTTTCTCCAAGTACAGACTGAAACATGTCTCTACCTGAGGTCTTTATACCGTGGTTGTCAATACAACCCCTTAAGTTTGGTTAATTGTATTACATTTAATTATTAGAGTCCAACTAAGGTGGTGCTGGATAGATCAGCCTACCCACTGGACTGTAGCAACTGGTATCTTCACACAGGTGCCCTCAGTCAGCACATCAAGGAGCTGCACCTAGAACTCAGACATAAGATGCATACCAAAAACAAAGTGTAATGTGGCTCTCCCCTCCCTGAAGATGGCCCTCAGGCACATGTGAGAGGGCATCGGCCGCAATATTGTCATGCCCATTTTTGTAACACGTTTCTATGTTGAAGTTCTGGACCATAAGGGCCCAACGCATGAGCCGTCGATTGAGCCGTACGTTTGAGATGGAAACACAAGAGGATTGTGATCTGTAAAAACGTAGTTGAGCCAACGTAAGCCTGGAAATGCAGGAGGGCCCAGAGCACGGCTAGGGCTCCTTTTTCGATGGTACTTGTGCTGGGCTGCAGTGAGCCTCTGGGAGAAGTCACAGACCGAGTGATCAATGCTAAAGGATCCTCCCTGTAGTAATGCAGCACCAGCTTCAGTACCTCCACCTCGAATGGTACTGCAAAGGCGGGCACTGATGGCACCGGAGAGCTACAGGCTCACAGTCTGGGTAGCCTGCTTGCACTTTGCTTCCTCAACTAAACTATCTCCCAAACTCGATTCCCTCGTCGAGCATTCCCTGGCACATATTCCCGGCGCGTCCTGCCATGCGTCTCCGTTCTTGTCCCGTGGTCTCTGGGCTCGTCTGACTCACACACGGATTACGGTGCCTGGCAGGCAGGCCTTCGTTAAACAACCACTCATTAATACATTCCCTCCCCGCGTGTCAGGGGAGAAAAACCGTAACGGGCATCACTTGAACGAGTAGGTACATAAGAGGAGGGGAGGGGGGTTTACCCAGAAGAAAGGGTTTTGTTTTTTTCCTTTTAATACCTTTAAAGAGTTAAGACATACAAATGACTGTTGGTTACCTGCCAATTTGGGATGAGAAAGTTTTACGAGCTGCAGGCCCAACGATTACCAGCATGTGCACGCTGGCTCTTGTTGTTTTACTGGAAGAGGGCCCCCATAGGCTCCTGCGAGAGAGAGAGAGAGACACACACACTCTCTACCTTTGCCTTGGAAATACCCACATGGAGAGACAAATGATGCTTGGCACATGATTACATATCACTGAAGACACTATGAGGTCTGCATTTCATATCGAAACGCATCTGCAGGAATGCACAGATGATGGATTTCTATGCGTGGTTGTCCGTAAGCACATGCAGCAGGCAAGCAGATGTAAAGCACAGGACGCATGCACACACATGGCGCAACCCATAAACACATTAATTGAGACATTTGGCAAACATTTTCTGTCTTGTTAATGAGAGTGAGTGTAAAACCGTTCTGATTAAGGATTCCCACAGTCACTCAACTCCTAATGAAGGGCATTCCTGCACTGCCGAGCCCTGCTGCTTTCACGCACCCGGTGAACCCAGCTCTGCCCCACGGCCTGCACAGGGCCCTCACGCAAAGCTGCGCCACAGGGCCCTCGAGTAGAGGGAGAGAGACGCGCACTCACAGGTGCCCTCACGCGGCGCTACGCCACATGGCCCTCAAAAGCGCACACACAAATGTCGGCGGGGCAGGTCCTCATGCCGAGCTGCGCCACAGGGCCCTGCCATGGAGGTGCACCACAGAGCCTAACAAGCAGCGCCGATGAGCCTATTTAAGCTTAATTTAGCACATGCTGCCCCCGCTGACAGTGCAGCCTGCAGTTTCCTCGCCCCCTACCGCATCCACATAACCCTTCTCTTCTCGTTTACTGTAACCCCGCCCCGTGTGTGCTGTGTGGACTTGATTACGTGGGACATTTCAACCTTATTTCTGCGGGCATTATGTTCTGTCCTTGTAAATGGTGCGCGGCGTTTGAAGGAGAGGCATCCCATCCTTGCAGTGAGTTAACAATCGTGGCTGTTTTCCATATCCGCCTCATCAGAAGGCAGAAAGCACAAGAGTTCCCCTCGTAGGGGGAACAACGTGTGAGCACTTGGCCCTGATCTCTCGGATGCGGTCCTGTGTTCTATCTGAGGATGCAAAGGATTATCGGGAATGGGGCTTGCTTACAAAAGGATTAGCTCTCCTGTCATGGAACAAAGTGTCTGTGAAAGGTTCCAGGAAAAGTGTATGGTAGCAAGGAGGCTTTCATTTATAACTTCATAACATGGATAGCTTTCCATTCCTTGTGAGGACGCTTGCTGCTCTATCACGATGCACCGCATGGCCTTCCCTTATGAAAGACTCTATTGTTTAGCCTTCTTCCCCTAACTTGAACCCACCCCACCCCATTTATATCCAAGTAACTTGGTCATGCCGTGTCCATCAGTAGCACCTGGACCATAGTAGCTCCTACAGGCGTTTTTGGTTTGTTTTGTTCATGGTAGTCCTTGTTGCACTGGACACACCTCAGCTACCGGCTGCAGGACTGGTTCTGTTGCGGTTATCACTTTGCGTTAAATCGCTTGGATTATGTCTGACACATATTTTAGCATTCGATTCCCCAATCTGGTCTAGCCATCTATCCTATACACACAAGCGTGTACAATAATGCAATAATGTGACGTGTGCCACTCCCGTCGAACACAAACCAAACGTTTCATCGCATTGAAACACATGTGGAACCCCGGCCCAGCGAGTCTTTCCGTCGGTAAGTCGGCGTGTTTACGTAGCTAAGTGAAACAGGGTTTGCTGGAAACTCAACCCCCACCCCATCTTCTCTCTCTCTCCCGCCGTCATGCCGTTGACTTTGGCTGCTGCTCGGTCATAGCAACGGGGACATTGAAAGGCACCCAAGGATATTTAGTTCTATGCGTTAGTCTCTTTTATGGCCCGTGATACAAATGAGGATTTTGTGCTCATCGGCGCCGTGCGTAAATATTGTTGTTGTCATGGACATGACCGACGTGATTCTTCAAGGTTATTAGGGGTAAGAGTGAAGCCCGCATGATTTAAGCCCGCTGATGTCTCTAGCAGGTTTCCAGTGTTGGGCGGGTAAGACCATTTTCCCCGAGACCTGCTGGCCAGACTTGACATGGATATATTCACCTTCCACTCGGAACATAAAGATTCCCATGCAGGTCTAGAAATAACACGGCAAAAGACGGAGGGGGGGAGATCAACGTGTCAAATGAATTCAAAATTGACTGATTACCGGACAGGTTTTCCCTTCATCATTCTCCCTTGGCAATGAAATGGAACATTATATGCAGACCTAAATCTGCTTAGTGGATTAAATTGGTGACGCTAAAGTGAATACATGCAGAATTGCATATACCCTATATAAAGTTGCAACTGTGTCGGATTATCTATGCTTATAACTGACCTGATGAAAGCTCCCCGGTACCAATATGAAATGGCGGCCCCACCCAGCATTCGATTTTGTTTCCTTCCTGATTGGATAACAAGGGAGGGGTTTCAGGAAATGTGGTTGAATACAGGAAGTACTACTTAAGCACATTGTTATCTAGGAACTATTTTCCATCTGCCTTTTTTTTTTTGTTTTGTTTAGAGAGGTGTGATTGGATACTTCCTTGAGCGATCGTCAAAATGACACTTCAGTCAACTGAGGGGTTTAGCCACAAATAGTTTTCTTCTACGGGTTCTGGGGTTTCGGGACCAACACGGTCACCCAGACAATGATGTGAAAACAGATCTGTCTCTCAAACGGAGACATGAGGGTTCCGTAACATCTTGTGAGTTCAGTTTGCCACTTGTGTTTCTGAGGAATGTGCCTGTACTTCAGAGATGCAGAAAGGAACGAGGCTGCAAGTCAAGTTTCCCCTCCGGAATGCTTCCGGTCACAGTTTGTACCATTATATAGTCTTGTCTGTGTTTCCTCCACTTGGGGAGGTGTTGCACAGAGAAAAAAAGGAAAAACTATGGTCAGTGTATACAAGGCAAGAGTGTCAAGCAATTTGCTAATATTTTTATTACCAAATTGCTAATATCAAATTAACCAGAAAGTGAAAATATTGATTCTGAAACTTTAGTGACCTTTGTCATTTTTGGGTATCCTTTCAATATAGAAATGGAAGAGGTTGTATAACTCCAACATCCTGTCCTGTATAGACGTGAACTGCCCGCCTAATGATTCGTAGCCATGAGCAAACTACTACTAGACACTTGCTGTGTCGTAGATTAGTGGGATTATGTTCATTGGGACGTTGTTACTGCTAGATGTTCAATTGTGTGGAAGATACAAAAGTTGAAACTGGCCTCGTAAACATTTTCAGCGGTAGATATGCGAGTCACATGGCTACAACCACTGCTGTAGCCTAATTCACACACTTGTCACACACACTTATTTTTACCTCACTGAATAGGAACCCTTCCGCCTTTATTCCAGGCCTCAAAACTCCTCGCAAATATCCATTGTGTGTGCAAATGTGTGTGGATTCTCATGATGCGTAGCCAGCCAATCACAGGCCTTTTCTTTCGGGGACTTGCATTTTGCCCTGCAGACCCTTTGCCGTCCACTCCCTAACGAAGCTCCCGCCTCCCGTCTGTGGGCTCAATACCCGACCTAGTCAGGATAAATCACTCGGAGATGCATCGCTTCTGATCACTCGCAAGAAATGATGTGAGGGGGGGAAAAAAGTAGAAGAGAGACAGACAGACAGACAGACAGACGGACAGAGAGAGTCAGAGACAAGGAAGACAAAAGGGTGAGACAGTTGTCAGAGTCATGAAGAGACGGCAAAAACCACAGGAAATTAGAGGACGTGGAAGTGAGGCCTGAGGCCTGTCAATTAGTCGGCGCTGAGCAGGCAGAAATAAGAAGGCTACGTGTTTTCTGAAGGAAAGTGGAGCAATTGTGCTTCGTAATCAAGGACCGACCATGCACGCACAGCAGTTTTGGTTTTTTTCTCTCCTTTTGCTGTGCACCCTTGGGCGATGTGGAGTGAAATAATTGTAGTTTTCCGTAATTTGATGTTTGTTTGTTTTTCGTTTTTTCAAGTCTCCAAAAAATGGCCAAGAACTTGTAACTTGTTTGGCCGACCTCCTGTGAGTTGGGGTAGCGACGTGAGCCCACAGTGGGTTCTCGGTCGCATTCACACGTTTTTGTTTTTATGAGACGTTGGAAGCTGTGTGTGAAATGGCAGCTCCTCCCGACCAACATTTCAGCACCTCTCTCAGCTCCCCTTTCTTTTGGTCCCTTGAGTGGTTGTAACCAACCAAAGGCATGCCACATAAAAGGGCTTTTTTCTTCTTTTTTTTTACGGGTTCAGCTTGAATCTGCCTGGATGGAGGGAGCACCTTTTTATTGAATACCGGGGGGGGAAGAGAGAGAGAGAGAGAGAGAGAGAGAGAGAGAGAGAGAGAGAGACCCATCAGAATAGTTCCAAAGACTGACTGACTGACTTGTTTATTTGCATCTAGATGTCAGATACAACAGGAAGGAAGTCACTCTTTCACCCCATTCTTTAAGACCAAGGATGCTTTAAATCCATTGTCTGCCCCCTGCAAATTCCTAGTATTTGGACAAACTTGCTACTTTATCGTCTCTACAGAACTGTCAGATGCTTTTGTGCAGTCATATTTTTTTTGTTGCGTAATCTTTGAGTGCAGTGCTTTGATTGCCCATAAAAGCTTCTGCTGAATGACTACATGTAAAAATACGTTTATATTCGGTTTCAAAGCCTTTCCCATAACATGGCCTCCATCACCTCCACCCTCCCACTGCTCATTGTGGAACACGGATATGCACTCAGCTTGCGCCTTCATCTCCTCTGCCCTCCCAGGTGTACCGCCAAGATTGCGAGACCTTCGGAATGGTGGTGAAGATGCTGGTGGCCAAGGACCCCAACTTGGAAAAGCAGCTTCAGGTTCCCCTCAGGGAGAACCTCGGGGAGATCCGGGAGCGCTGCCTGGAAGACCTCAAGCACTTTATCAAAGAACTGGACGAGGCTGTGCGGCAGCCGGAAGCTTTAGCCTGACCGCCGGTCCTCCATCCCTGCTCTTCATGCAGTCGGAAAACTCTCTAGCGTTAGCAGTGGCCAATCAGACCAGCGTTCCTGCGGACAGAGACATATGGCAGGAACAGGCCCGTTTGTTATTGTTAATACTGTTTTTTTTTTGTTGTTTTTTTAATGGTTATGGTTGATAAAGTATTGTTGAGAGGATTCAATGTGACGCTATTTCCATGGGGATTACCAATCGCTGGACCTCTTCTGTGTGGAGCACCGTGTGCGTGGACAACACCTCCTGTATGTCTGTATGGCATGAGTTGCTTCCAAGTATGTTCAATTGTTGTCTACAGATTTTCCTTCTGATTGGGTTTTTTTTTCTCCATTTGTATTTGCCTTTGAAACTGAACAGGGATTTGTTTTCCATGGACAGGTCATACTGCACACAGTTTGTGTATTGTGTTTAGAAAATGTACTCAGAACTTTTTGGAAAATAAAATCTAATACAATGTATGTATTTGATGCAAGCTGTCCCGCTTATTTCAGATTTAACATGAAACCGAATAATATAAGGATTCTTCCTGAGTTAAAATGATAGCGAGCTGAACAGCGAACAACATTGTTGAAAGCAAAACATTTATTACAATTTAAGGACAAGTACGGTTCCATGTAAAGTTTTCCAACGTGTTTTTTTAAATTTTTTTAAATTTTTATTAAAAGCTCTTTTATTATCACAAAGCATTTAAATGACAGCTCAGGGCTTGCAAGTACCTTGACTGAATAGGTGTTGCAGTACCAAGACCTGGACACAAGCATTGTGTAACTTTAAAGATAATATTGCTGAAAATTGGAGTATTGTCATTTTATTTTTACCAAAACTGGCTAGTATTGTAGCAACCAATTGTGCTTCTGAAATATGTAGTTGTGATTACAAATGGCGTTTATTTTTTTAACAGGCTGAAAAACCACTTAAAACGAGGATACAAAAATACCGGTATTAAAATCTTAACTTAATATATACAGTATCATTTGCACTATTAAATAATTGGGTTAGTTTCTAGTTGCTAGCTAAAGAATCAAACCTCTGTTTTTACAATGGTATCCAACGTTCAGATGATACATTGAAAAAGAAAGCAAAGTTGTTTATTGGCAAATATCAAAACTATAGGGAGGGATACTTGAACATGTTTGCATTCTCCAAGTCTTTAATGTCCATACTTTCACTGAGTCCCTCCCAGATGTCCATTATAGTGCTAGAAAAGAAAGCTCAAACAAGTCAGGCAAACGCATGAGCCTGGTATTCAAACTTTATATTGCACAGATCAGATTTTGTCCTTTGCTGACTCAGATGTTTGTCCCATATTTTAAGGATCAGCTATTCTTGTGTAACACAACAGATATGTATGGCATTTGACAATAACATGTGGTCCATGGATGATAATGGGTATAAAGTCCTAGCAAAAAAAAAGGCCAAAATATAATACACAAAGCATACTTAATCCATTTGTCCAAGTTTTCGGTTGCACAATACTTCATGTAAGCATCCATGAAAAAAAGGTTTATGAATCACAATTGGTTATAATGGCAAGCATACTCTATTTGGAATGAACTTTGAAACCGGGAAAACATTAAGTGGTAGTCACGTTGGTAAATCATTACCGGAAATCCAAACACTCAAGATGCATTTGTGAGCTACCTGACGACTTTCTATCCGAAATCTCTTATTAAACTCACAAACAAACACATTTGGAAAGGTCCAAACGAACACATTTGGAAATGGTTTTCTTGGTTAATGGAGTGCATCAACGTATATAAATATAGATCTAGCTAGCTTGTCTTACGTTGTTAAGAGATGATGCAATTTTTGGCCCTGTGGCTTTTGCGTCGACTAGTCCGTGAGCCTAGGCTCTGTGGTGAGAGGGCCGTGACCCTGGTGGGGTAGTCCTCTGTATAGTACTGGTAGCGGCCGGAGGCACGAGGCTGAGGTATTGGCTGGCCCAAAAAGTACCCTTCCTCCTCTGAGTCTGAGGAAGAGGAGGAGCAGGTGGAGCACCAGTCGTCCTCGTCTCTGTACAGACCCATGATGCGCTCATCCCGTGGGTCACTCGAGTGCGCCGAGCTCGCCGCGGCGTACTCCGACTGGGTTTGTGGATAGTGGGGTGGCAGTCTGCGCTGGGACGGCTGGGTGAACATATCCCCGCCTTGAGACTCGACAGGAACCCCCCCCCGCTGGGTTTCGTAGGGCCTCTGCATTTGCTCCAGGGGAACCACGTTAAGGGAGTTGTCTGAGCGGGATTTGCGGCTCCGGCGATGCCTGCCGGTGTGGTGGACCTGCCTGCTCCGGCCGTGGTGGCTAGCCGGCCGTCCATGTTCTCTGGCCGGCTCGTCGGTTCTGCGGTGAACACGCCGCTGAGGTCGCTCGGTCATGGGGTGCTGCCTGACGTTCACCTCAATGCCATCATAACACCCGTTGTCCACGGTGTCTTCTGAGAACTTGACCACCTGGGGCGGCCGGCTCTGAGACCGGCTCCTCCTCAACGCTGGGGCCTGCAGCAACGACGGAGACAAGACCTCCTGGGTGGCAGATAATGAGAAGGCTCCTCCGGCAGCGCATCCTCTCATTCCTATCATTCCCATCTCATTCGCAACTTCCTCCTCCACCACTGCCGACCTCTGCTGGTGTTGGTGAATGTGCGGGTGGTGTTGGTGGTGGTGGTTGTCGAGCTCTGGGCCCATCAGGGAGCTTGCGCTGTGGTGAATGTGGGATGAGTTGAGAGTGCCCATGTTGCTCATCTTCTCACAGTCCTCAACAGATTCTAAAGGCGGCTTTAAACCATGGAGCGAGAAGAGGATTGTTCGCTCTTTACCGTCTCCATCTACTGATGCACCTGGGATAAAGAATAAAGAAAGATTTTCAGAGATGTGCATCAAACAAAAAAACGTTACACGCAGATCTGTCATTAAAAGTCTGTTTCTTACCGGTGATGTTGGAAAGGGCCAATGAGTCCATGGAGTCTCCTACACCTTGCTCTGCCTTCCTCAACTCATCAGTGATGCACTCCAAGGAGTCTTCATACCATTGCCTGGGGTCCCTCCAAAAGGTTTGCCTTCCTGATCCACATTGGTCCTCCTCTCTGTCTAGCTCCAGCTCCTGTATCTTCCTAGCGCTAGCCGGACCAGGGTGGCTTCCGTAGGCAGAGTCTCCCAGGCCGTCCTGGGACTGAGTCCAGTACATCTCAGGAAGGTTTTTCTTACTGATGAACCCAGGGCTGAGGCTATTGCTTTGGGATTGACTGTAGATCGGACTCTGAGATGGACTTGGAGAGGTTGGCGAGGATAGGTTCACCCCCATGGAAGTAGCGTCAGGTTTCAGCCAGGGATCAGAGACCTCCATGGGTCTGATTCTGTCACTGCCGGGGCTGGTGGCTTCAGGGGATGGTTGATGGAACATCCCACAGTCTCCGAACTTGAGTAGAAGCTGAGTCATGAAGTCCTCGTGCTGCGCCCACTCTTCTGGGTCCTCATCTCCACCTGCCTCCTGTTCCTCCCTCTCTCTCCAGTACCTCTCCTCTCCCAGTCCTGCCTGCGCCAGCTTACGTCCTACAATATCAATGTCCCGGTCGGCATTTGCATCTAAGCCTCCATCAACGTCTCCATTGGTACACTTGCACTCTGAGGGGTTTACGGCAGCGGGCGGGGGGCTCAACACTTGGGACTGTCTCCACTGATCTGCAGGCCTGCTGCTCTTCCCCATGCGGACACTGCGGCGGGACTCGCGGGACCGTGCTGACTGGAAGGCCGAATCGGCCGAATCCGAGGCGTGGACGTCCTCGCCCTGACTGCAAGCCTTGGAGCAATAGATGCGACCTTCTTTGGGTAGGAAGGGACATCCCAGCAGGGAGGCTTTGCACTGGGCACAGCAGAAGCACTGGTCGGTGGCGTGCCAATGGACCCCTTCGTAGGTCATCTGGGCATGGTCCACACCTAGAGAGTTGAAAGGGAGCAAACATGAGGAAACTCTGATGAAGGTACCCAACCACAGTAACTACAGCAAAGGTAGTGGAACAAGATGTTTCAAGAAGGACCTCGCTCCAGATATTTGAAGTGAAATTGAAACAATGACGGCTGCTCACCGATGTTCTCTCCACAAGCCTCACAATACTCTGCGTAGAGTGACTCGAAGCAGCCGCAGCAGTAGGGATGACCATCCTTCATGATGTACCGCTGGCCTCCAAGCATGGCCTCGCACTCATAGCAGGCAAAGTGCTTCATGTGCCAGTGCCGTCCCTCGGCCTCCGTGCACTCATCAGCAAGGATGATCTAAGAAACACACAAGCTTGGATTTAGTCACTACAGCAATATTGTATGAGATTGAACGTTAACACTCGTGTTACTGTAATGATTTCTAAGTATTCATGTATCTGTATGTATTCTTGTGCAGTGCACAGTTTACGCAGAGATGCAATGCACTGAGACTTGAAGTCTGAGAACCGGATGAGAACCGCATTCTTATGTTCTGGCAGACTAGTGTTGAATTTCATTGGCTGGTTGGTCAAGACTTTGG
>OMOU01000745.1:0-10917 GCA_900312585.1 Malacocephalus occidentalis
GGTGGAAGTGATGGGTGAGCCAGGTTCATGTGCACAGCTCCTCTTTATCTCTCTCTTTCTACCTCTTCCTGTCTCACTATTTCTATCTCTCTCTCTCCCTCCCTCTCTCTCTGGGGCCATCCCTAACTTGATTCTTACACCCAATGAGGGGGATGGAAGGGGATTGTCATGTGTGTGTGTTTATTGGTTTCGAGAACCGTGGACCGTGTGTGTGTGTGTGTGTGTGTGTGTGTGTGTGTGTGTTATTATTTGATTTCACAAGTGATGTGAAGCTTGGTGGGCGGAGTCACTTGATTCATCATTCTTTTTTTTTGTGTGATTTGCTTCTTTTTTTTATTGAGCCGATTACACACAGGAAGCGGCGGGTCGGGAGAGGGGGCAGCTCGGGTTACAGTAGCCGGCTGCCTTTACTTTACACTCAATTATTCATAAGGCCCACGCTCGCACACATGCCAGCAGCAGACTGGGCCTGGTTCGTGGCCTGTGGTGCTGTTGGGCACTGGGCAATGGAGTGTGTGTGCATGCGTGCGAGCGAGAGACACACACACACACACACACTCAATATTTGATCGCCATTAAAAAATTGGTCATTGTATTTTTTGTTTTCTTTCAACCTCCAATACTTTCTCCATCATGCATGTTGCTTCCTGTGGGAGTATGTGTGTTTGGTGGCTGGCTTAATTGGCCTCACCTAGCTCAGCCCTTGAATACGGTGTGGGTGGGGCTGCAGCCTCACCTGGCCCAGTAATAGTCTGGGGGGACATGGCTGCAAGCCTGTGGTGCGTTAGCAAACCTTTTGCAATAAACCAGCCTTTTCATCACCACCCTGCCCGTGTCCTTGGAGGAACCCCAAACTAAGCCTCATCATGTGGCATTGTGATAGGAAGCCCTGCTATACTGCCACACTCTAATTTATACAAATAACATAAAATTGCTGTATATTAAAAATAGAATACAACCCTCTGCAAGAACCAGCAAAACATATGTGAGGCCTTTCAACAGTACTACCCTACATCCCAGAGCAGTAGTATGTCTGAAATACTCAGAAAGCCCTTCTCACTGAACACAAAGTCATGCTGAAATGAAAAGACCCGTAAAAGACAAAAGGTGAAATGGTGAACAACACAATAACCCAAAAAAGGGTAATGGAAAATACACAGAGCCAAGCTCTCTTTCAACTCCTGCTATAACTTTCATCTTCCACACACACCTGCTGGTCTGATGCCTGCCGGACAAACTGGCAACAATGGAAACAATACTGCGACAGATCTATCTAACACATCTCTGCCTCACCATGTTTTATCCTTAATGTGAATGGTTTCTTGGGACTGGCCAATGAACAAGGCTTTGTCCTGCGATATATCCTTCCTCCCAACATTGACTTGTGTGGCCTGGCAATGGCCTCAGGGATCACAACAGATTTTCTGGAAACAAAGAGCATCCGCACGCATCAGGCACGACTGATTAAAGGAACGTGAAACAGTGCTTGACCCGTATGCTGTGTTTGTCTAGTTAGCGTTGCAGCATTGTGACAGAAAGATGACACATGCCACATTAAAAATGAAACCCTGAGATTATGGGGAAAGCATTGACTCATGGAACATTTAAACTCTGTCCAATTTCTCTGTACAAAGAAAGACACACTCAGAATCGTTTACAGGAAGCACAGGAGACAAAATGAAGGTGGATTGATGCTGCGGTGACTGCCAAACCATCGGCTGCTTCATAATGGATAGGCAACAGTTGGCTGGCTGTCTCAACTTTTCCAGCGACAAGAGACAATGAGGGTCTTTCTTGTGGTCTGCTGCGGGGGCGAATGTGATGTCAACGTGACGATGAAAAGCAGCCGATTTCATGAAAAGGTCAACATTTGCTGCTGTATTTGTCCGAGTTAATTCCCTGTGCTAACTGTCCAAAGAGCTCTCCGTTCGCTATCAAAGAGGTCCACTCATTCCCCAGTCACAAATTTGTTTAAATTGTCCTTGGGGGAACTGGGTAATAATAAAGAAAACAATCGCTGGAAATCGCCCTGTCAAAATTCAAGAACAATTTTGACCAAATGATGAGGAAGCCACTCAGAACATCATTACAGTATGAAAGGGTTGGTTCAGACTCCCTTTATCGTGCACAGTGCGGCGTGAGATCCCAGGGTTTGGATTAGAGATATAAAGAGTAGTGGTGCTTGTGGTGCGACTGAGCCACTGTCTGTATCGTCTCACAACAACAACCAGGCTAGTCTTCCCTCCGAGGGGGACTGCCATGGTAACGCAGCACAAAAGAGGAGGGAAGTGTGAAAGGAAGCCCAAGAGATATGGGGCTGGAATACTAATGGCAAAACATTATGTGGGAAAAGGCTAAATCTGTGCGTTCGATTCCCCACAGAATTGTGTTATCTTGGCTGGCATTTCTTGTTGGACATGCCTCCTCACACACCAAAGATACACAATGGTATTATTACCAAAAAAGAAAAACATCTTCAACATGTTTTTTTAATTTAATTATCAAAGTCCAAAGCAAAGAACAGTCCAATGGGACTGATTTGTACAGTCAACCATGAGAAATAAATGATCGCACAACATGGGCCTACCTTTAGCTTTTAAATATTCATTGTTTTTTGCTCCACAAATCTTTTTTTCCCCACCCTGCTCAATAGTCCATCAGCTACCTTTACACCAGATAGTCAGCTGTAAAGCTGATGTTGGACAAATGGGGCATTTTTATGTATGCTATAATGTTTAACAGTATATTGGCCCAAAAAAAGCTGCTTAATTGGACAGACAATGGTAACAGTCTGGTACAGCAATCTCTAATCCCATCCAGATTATGAGGTTGTATGGGAGATTAAAATGGTTTATTAAAGCAGTTGCTTTACTACATTCATGGGGGTGTAAATAAATACTCAACAATAAATCAAGAACTGATCATCCATCATGTAGACCTATTGATCTTGTCAAATGTGATTCAGTATGCCTGTTAGTAATGCACTGACCGACCTTAGTGGCCATGTAAGCATGATAGCATGTTCATCCGTCAACTGGACACTGACCATAATGTGCTTCCCCTGCATGTAAACATACTGTGGGCGTGTGTGTGTTTGGTGGCTGGCTGGCTTAATTGGCCTAACACTAGCCCAGTTAGGAGCTGGAGGGCTGCACACCTGTGGTTAATCAATGCACAACAGGTTAAGTCAGCCACCAGCACACACACTCAGGGAGTGCTAGCATGCTAATTGTGAATCATCTGCTCTATGTCCATGCCCATGCCCACGTAGATGTTTTAATTAATCCCTCCCTGCTGAACAATAGGGGCCATGTGAGCCCCAGGGGCCACGGATGGTTCCATTACCGTCAGCCCCACAACCTGGAAACATGCAGGAAACATTTAATTATTCCATGCTGGGAGCAGCCATATCGTTGCAGCTCCATTTGGCATGGCAGCCTGACTGTCAGCCTTCCTGCATGTGTCTGAGAGAGCCCTGCTCTCCTGACCCCTTCCTCACCGCCAAGTTGTAATTTTATAATCCCCCAGAAGACAGCAAGTCTGCAAGTGAGTGACCAAAAGAATAACAAGGTTTCCCCTTTGCTGTAGGACCTGATCCAATGAATAAAAGCAATAAAAGTATAAAGGCAATAAAAAAGACATCATATAAAAGCAACCCATTTAAAAACGGGTTTTAAGACAACATTTAAAAGAGATCAGTGATTCTGCAAGCCTTATCTCCCCAGGCAGGTCGTTCCAAGCACCTTTAGATTTCAGCATCGACTTTGGAGCGGCCAGAAGGGTCCCACCTGAGGATCTAAGGCTGAGAGCTGGCTCATATGCAGTCAACATTTCTGCAATGTAGCTTACGGCCAGAACCAGACGTCCTTTAAAGGTGATCAGTAAAACCTTAAAATCAATTCTAAAACAAACAGGGAGCCAATGAAGAGAAGCCAGGATATGGGTGATGCGTTGTCATCTGTTAAAACCAGTAAGAACCCTAGCCGTTAAGTTCTGAACTAGTTGGAGGTGTGATTTTTGTGATTTTTGGTTTATGCCACAAAGGAGGGAGTTACAGTCGTCAAGTCAAGATTTACTTAAGATTTACTTAAGAGTGCATGAATTACTTTTTACAGGTCGGCATGTGAGAGCATTGGTTTGACCTTGGAGATGGTTCAGACAACGTTTTTGATCTGTGGTTTGAAGGTTCAATCTGAATCTGAAATCTAAACTCATGTGTCCATACAAAATGGGACACATGGCCACCGGTATTGTTGCTTTTTTGAGAACTGCTCACTCAAGCAACTTCACAGTCGACACTGCACTTCCTTGGGTCCTCGGCAATACCCCAGCCAGTACAGTAGGTCTACCCATTCTGTGCCTGTTCAGAAGGGGCTGGTTGCTTGCAGCTTTCTTGAGAATTGCTCATCCAAACAACTTCACACTAGACAATGCATTTCACTGGGTCCTCAGCAATAAACCAGTCAAGTGTGAAGTCGATCAGATTAACGGTTGTCAAAAACATCAAATTACAGACATGCATGACATACACAGACATACACACATCCATATTGTATACAAAGACTTCAAATACATGTACTGTACTACTCATTGAGTTAGTTTCTCTGTCCAAACCTCTTACTGCTGTAATTTGGCAACTAAGCCTGTGTGTAGTTAAGGCAATCTGACAAGGAATTTTCCTTCTTTTCTCCTGGACATCGGAGTGGAAGGGGGGGAGCAGTGTAAGATTACTGACCCACCAGTGTGGAGCTGCAACTACTATACATACTGAATTGTGAACTGAACTGAATTGTAGAACAGCTCTGGTTATGTGGACAATACATTATGTTAATTATACATTTTCTTTGAGAGGGGGTTGAGATAAACCCAGTATGGAAAAGAAACCCACTTGGCATTGGCCGCTTGGCCTACTGACAATTGGGGGCCAAATGAATGTGTTCTGTCCATTAAACACCCCTGTCTGTGTCTGAGTAAAGACTACTCCATCAATATACAGCTTTTCTCCTTCATCACTGTGGCAGAAAACAAAGGCTTCCAGGATTCACTGTATACTCAAAGACAGACATTACATAGGAGTTTTTAAAGGTGCAAGTCATCGAGAAGTGAAGAAATAAACACATTTATATGCAGAAATTAATATAGTGTTTGACCAAGTAGCCTACTGTTTGAAGACCTGAATTCACATGCTGATGGGTCAAACCAAAAATGTGCGCTCATTGGTGGCAAGCCATGTCCTCTTGTATCAGCCATGATGTCCATACAGAGACTAGCGTATGGACAGCATTTTTCTCATTAGATTAGATTACATTAAACTTTATTGTCATTGCACAGTACACATGCACAGAATACAACAAAATGCAGTTAGCATCCAACCAGAAGTGCAAAAGTAGTAGCAAAAGTAGTAGTGCGACAGTAGAGCGGTTAAATGACTAAATAAATATATATACATGTACGATATACATTGAGTATTGGCAGTATAGGCATTGGGTATACATTGGGGTATGTACAGTATGGACAGATGTATACTCAGTGGTGCTTGTACACTGGGGTGTACAGGGTATATAGGGGTATATACAGTGAGGGAGCAGTGCAAGTGTGTGAATGTGCGGAAACCATAGTGCATAGAAGAGTATACAGAGTCAACGGTGCATATAAGAGTATCCAGAATCTATAGTGCGTATAAGAATAAGAATATCCAGAATCGACTTCCGGTATGGCGGCGTGCTAGGCGGTTGGGTGCCCTTCTCCTCCGTAAAATCTTATCAAATTTTCTACAAGAGACTAAACTACCCGACACCCAAAGTAAGCTGCAGGGTCGCTGAAAATCCCCCGATGGCGTCTACGCTTGGCAGACAGGGTAAAGGCCGCGGCAAACAGAGTGGAGAAGCTACATCTAATGCTAGTGCAATGGCGGAGGGTGAAGCTAGCGGGAACACTGAAGAGAGTACCCCAGTCAATTCTTGAAGCCATCAAAGACTTAAAAACCGACTTCTGCAGCAGATTTGATGCCGTTTTGATGGCAATTGAAGGAGTGAGAAAAGAAGTCAGTGAATGCTTGGAACGAGTTACGGGCACAGAGACTCACATCTCAGAGGCAGAGGACACTGTCATTAGCCTAGTAACTAAGGTTCGTAGCCTCGAAAATAAAAATAAAGAAAGGGAGGACAAGATCGACAACCTTGAAGCAAGATCCAGAAGATCAAACCTCAGGCTGGTAAACCTCCCAGAAGGTGTGGAGGGCAATGACGCCTGCTCTTTCCTCAAGGCTTGGATCCCAGAGGCTCTGGGCATAACTTCCCTAAATACGAGGCCAACCATTGAAAGAGCTCATCGAGTCGGACCGAGAAAAGACCCGGCCACACCCCCAAGAACTTTAATTTAGACGTTTTTGAGCGACCAATATAAAGTGATGTTTCTGAAGGAGCTCCGGAACAAAAAGGAGATATTCTACAAGGACAGAGCAGTACGGTTCTATCCAGATCTGGCAGCCGGGATGCATAAGAAGCACAAGGCTTTCGACTCCGTGAGGCAGAAGCTTCGTAACATGGGAATAAGAAACGGAATACGGTTCCCTGCAAAGTTTCTGCTGAACTACAAGGGCAACACACACACTTTTGACAAGCCGGCAGATATGGAGGACTTCATAAAAAGCATTCAAGAGGAGGGAAGACAGGCTGAGTAACTGTATCGGGTTGATTGATCAGCTGACTAGCATAACAACTTGGGTATTGCCAATAGCCGGTGCTAGCATAAACAGAACATGTGAAGTCAGGCATATGAAAACTTGTTTAAACTTGTTTATTCATAAGATAAATGTCAACAATTTATTTACCCATTATTCACTCTTATACAGTAAAGTAAAAGCAATGAATGTTATACATAATGTCACCTCTGGGGTGATTTGGTTATTACACTATTGCCTTTCACAAACACACAGTATTCAGTAGAGTTTAGTTTCATTTTTCTATTATACAAACGGAGGGAGGGATCACATTAGAGATGGAGCGGACAGCAACGCTTGACTATTCCTCACACGGGGTGGTATGGTCGCTAAGCCAAGAGGCTTACAAGAGGGTGGGGGGGGGTAAAACCTGGGTTTTGGGGTACCGGGTTTTTGTTTGGTGTTCAAGATGTTCTTTTATATTGTTGTTCTGGCGGGTTAAAGATATCCTTCTACATTATATCATGAGTAACACATTTCAAGTTAACTGCTATGCCCAGAGGGTTAGAAATTACATTTACATCCTGGAACTGCAGAGGGTTGCAAAAACTTAAAAAACTAAAACAAGTAATGGGGAGACTAAAATAATTTTTCTTCAAGAAACACATCTGGCACTGAGGGAGGATTTAAACATCAAGAGGAGGTGGTGTATTCAGCACCTTTCACTACCCAGGCGAAAGGGGTCATGACACTTGTGCATGGGTCCATTCCATTAAATGTCACAAAGGTAATATCAGATAAAATGGGCAGATTTCTGATAATCCAGGGCACTCTTTTCACGGAATGTCTCAATTTGGTCAATATTTATGCCCCAAATCAGGACGACCCAACTTTCTTTAGCAAACTGTTCCTTACTTTGTCAACACTTAATGGGCATTACATTACTGCGGGAGATGTTAACTGTACGCTTGACCCCAATATAGACAGATCAACACATCTAGAAGCAACCCATATTAAAAGTAGAATGATTATACAACAATTCATGGAAGAACTAAATCTGAGGGACATATGGAGAGACAGAAACCCTGATATAGCAGTGTACTCGTGTTTTTCTGGAACTCATCACTTGTATTCACGAATAGACTACTTTCTAATCTCAGCTAGTTTAGCATGTAAAATTAAGGACTGCAACTATGACAGCATTTTAATCTCGGACCATGCTACAAATAACCTGGTTTACATAGACCAAGTCAGCAACGTGACCCCCCCTGAAGGAAGTTTCAACAAAAATGGCTTCAGGACCCAGACAGAATTAGTTTCCTTGGAAAACAAATGAATATTTCACAATTAATACCCATGAGACATCCGCAAGTATTAGATGGGAGGCGTTCAAGGCCTTTCTTAGAGGCCAGATAATCAACTTCACAAGCTCCAATTCTATTATTATTAGAGGCAAAAATTAAAACGTTGGAGGATATTTATTCCAGAAACCCATGTCCTAAGACTCATCAGGATCTATTACTTTTGAGAGCACAATACAATGAAGTTACAGCATCCAAAGCTGCTGCTAACCTATTAAAACTTAGGCAATGTATTTTTGACAAAGGGGAAAAACCGGGGAAATTTCTAGCTTGGCGTATAAAACAACATGAAACTGAAAGGTCTATCACCATTCTTAAAAATGATAAGGGGGAACCAACCCATCATGGATCCTGTTGCCATAAATTATAAATTCAGAGACTGAAAGACTCTACAGCTCTGAAGTAAACGCAGGGCTAATAGATCATAGCTCAGATCCATTCCTAAACAATCTTAATTTCCCCCAAATAGAGGAATGTGAAAGGTCATCGCTGGGGGCAAACTTGACATTGGAAGAGATCTTGGTAGCAACAAGATGTATGAGTTCTGGAAAAGCAGCAGGTCCAGATGGTCTACCCATCGAAATCTATAAAAAATTGGAATCAAAACTTAGAACACCACTCCTCGAAATGTTTGCAGAATCTCTTCAAAAGGGGATACTTTCTCCCTTTTGAACTGTGACCTGAAAATACAAAATTTTGGCCAAAAGACTGGAGTCTATATTACCAGGCCTAATAATGGAAGACCAAAATGGCTTTATGATTGGCCATCAGGGTTTCCACAACGTGAGAAGGGTCTTGAACATCCTGCATGACCAGAGGGGGCGTCAGATACAGCCTTCTTAGCACTAGATGCTGAGAAGGCATTTGACAGAGTGGAATGGATTTATCTATTTGAAATAATCGGACGCTTTGGCCTGGGGGAGGGTTTATGTAACTGGGTTAAACTTACAATGTACAATGATCCCTATGCAGAAATTATTACCAACAACAACATTTCAAAGCCAATAAAGATCAATAGAGGCTGTAGACAGGGCCGCCCTCTATCCCCCATATTATTCATAATTGCAATCGAACCATTTGCAATTGCTGTCAGAGAGTATAACATGATTACAGGTATTAGGACATCGAATAGCTCTTTACGTGGACACTACGTGGAAAATTGGTGACGGTATGCAAGTATGTTGATTCTACCAATATTGGTAGAATCAACATACTTAAAATGAACATACTTCCCAAAATCCTATATTTATTTCAAAATATCCCCCTGCCACCTCCACCAAACTTTTTCCCCAGAATCAAAAAATCTATTCAACCACTTCTTGTGGTTGCGCCCCAGGCTTCGTTTATCTCTTCTATACTTACCTTATGACAGAGGAGGGTTACAGTGCCCTAATAAGCTATGGTACTACTGGGCAGTCCAACTAAGGATGCTCATGTTTTATTTCACCACAGATGGATCCCTACCATGGAGGGATATTGAGTCACACTCCCTAAAGCTCCCATTTCCCACTTACCTATACTCAGATGAACCTAAAAAACTAAAAAAAATCCTCCATCAATCCTATAGTCCGAAATATGATAGGAGTCTGGTGAGAAGTCAAGAAATATCTTAAAGATTCCCCCTCCCTTTCCTGTTTCAGTCCAATCTGGAGTAATAACTTTTTCAGCCCAGGAAAAGCAGATGCAGGTTTTAATTGTGGGCGGATAGAGGGGTAAAACAAATAAAATACATTTATGGTTACAATGGGAATATCCTAACCTTCGAGGAATTGATCAGAAAATGCAATATCCCTCGCAAACATTTTTTCTAATACCTTCAGTTAAGGAGTTTTATTAGATCAAATCAAAATCATTGCATGTCCTGCCCGCCCCGTACCATATTGGAGAAAACTCCTTTGGAAAGGGCATCATCTCTGAATTTTATGATTTACTGAGAGCCTCTTCCACTGCGTTTTCTGACTCTAATTTTAATGCATGGAAATCAAATCTACAGGGGGAATTAACATTGGAACAGTGGCACAGTGCATGCAAATCAGCCCAGACAGGGACGGGTAATACTCACTTAAGACTCCTATATCATAACTGGCTGATGAGGGTGTATATCACTCCAGAAAAATTTTACAAATTTAATATGAATATCCCAGACACTTGCAATAGGTGCAGTGTAAATCCATCCATCCATCCATCCATCCATCCATCCATTCTCCTCCGCTTATCCGGGGCTGGGTCGCGGAGGCAGCAGGCAGGGCTCTCCAGGTGTCCTTCTCCCCAGCAACGCTTTCTAGCTCCCCCTGGGGGATCCCGAGGCGTTCCCAGGCCAGATGAGATATATAATCCCTCCAGCGGGTTCTGGGTCTGCCTCGGGGTCTCCTCCCAGTCGGACGTGCCCGGAAAACCTCTAAAGGGAGGCACCCGGGGGGCATCCTGGTCAGATGCCCAAACCACGTCAGCTGACTCCTTTCAAAGCGAAGGAGCAGTGGCTCTACTCCGAGCTCCCTCCGGATGTCTGAGCTCCTCACCTTATCTCTAAGGCTGAGCCCAGCCACCCTCCGGAGGAACCTCATTTCGACCGCTTGTATCCGCGATCTCGTTCTTTCGGTCACTACCCATAGCTCGTGACCATAGGTGAGGGTAGGCACGTAGATGGACCGGTAAATCGAGAGCTTCGCCTTCCGGCTCAGCTCCTTCTTCACCACGACGGACCGGTACAGCGCCTGCATTACTGCAGACGCCGCACCAATCCGTCTGTCCAACTCCCGCTCCATTTTACCCTCACTCGTGAACAAGACCCCGAGATATTTGAACTCCTTCGCTTGAGGCAAACAACTCTCTCCCAACCCGGAGGGAGCACTCCACCGTTTTCCGGCAGAGAACCATGGCCTCAGACTTGGAGGT
>OMOU01000749.1:0-11854 GCA_900312585.1 Malacocephalus occidentalis
ACTACTAATAATAATAACTACTGTAATATACTACATTATAATATAATAATATAATAATGATATAATAATAAAAGTCAAAAATACAATTATAATAATAACAAAAATAATAACAATAATTATAATTATTATTTGTATGGTTTTAATTATTAGTATTATATATTGTATATTATTATTAATATTATGCTATTGTGCTTAGTGTTGTTATTTTTGTTGTTAATTAAAGAATCATCTACACGAGTATAAATCAGTGGTCATTAAAGTTATATGAAATAAAAATACTATAACATAAAATAATAGAATAACTATAATGCTGTAATATTGTGAGGAATAGAGGATCCAAGTTATATGTACCGTTTTGTAAGTATATGTACAGTTGTATGTAATACGGTTATTAATATGAATTACTTATCAAATGTTATTGTCCCAAGCACGATATCTTCTTCCCTTTGACTTAAAGGTTAAATGTACATTTCCTTGCAGAAGATTTCCCAAAACCTTCAAGATAAATAACTTAACTTAACGACTAAAACGTGTCTGAGAGTACCTCGCTTATTCCAGGGCTGAGTTGTACTCGAGGCATCGACGTCTGGAAAGCACGTGCGCTCCCAGAGAGAGACGGGAGACAGAGAGACGCAGTGGGATAGAGAAACAATGATAGAGACAGACAGAGAACCACAGAGGGAGACACAAACAGAGAGGAAAAACAGAGGGTGAGAGATGGAGGGAGAAGGAGAGATGGTGCATCTGGCTGAAAGGATAGGAACGCAGTTCCACGGATTTATGACACACCCATTCCGCTGTATGCAAGAGTCTGTCCCTGGAAAATAGCAATGTGACCCCAGTTTCAACTCTCCTTCTTTACGCAGCTGCCGTGGCGCCGCTGAAACACAGTCCACAGCGTCACAATGCTCCTGCCTCAGACCTTTCACTGGAAAGAGCTTCAAGCTGACTTTCACCTGAGACGTGGACACAAACGGCGGCCTACTTGCAATGTTGCAATGGTTTGAGTTCAAACTAAATGTGATGTTGAATAAATAAACAAAATAAATACGTAGCCTCCCGTTTCCCAGCATGCCTGTGTCGTGGGCTGTTAGCTGTCCAGGTTAATGGTCAAATGCAGTTAAAAAAGCACAATTATTTAGTTTCTTCATTTGGCCACACAAAAATATATGTGCGTAGAAAATGTTTTTCAAAGTATAATGGGGCACCGGGTTGATATTTAGCTAACCCTGTGATTCTATGGAGAAAACTGAAAACAGAAAGATTCCATTACAAGTCACAGCATAAACATGACCTCACTGATTTACACCCATAATAGAGTTGACAGCCTTTAATACCAGTTGAATGCTCCCCCTAATCCCCCCAATAAGGCAGCAAGGCTCATGTATGCCAGAGCATTGGGGTGTTGTCATAACCCAGGCAGGGCGATAAAGCTTTACAAATACCGCTTACATTGGTGACAATGTGTATTCTAGCTGCAGGTTCAGGGCGGCCTGCATGTAGGACTACACACTGGTGAAGGTAATGCACCAGGCAGCCTGCATGTAGGACTACACACTGGTGAAGGTAATGCACCATGCAGCCTGCATGTGTGTAGGACTACATCCTGGTGAAGGTAATGCACCAGGCAGCCTGCATGTAGGACTACACTGGTGAAGGTAATGCACCATGCAGCCTGCATGTGTGTAGGACTACACACTGGTGAAGGTAATGCACCATTCAGCCTGTGTGTAGGACTACACACTGGTGAAGGTAATGTACCATTCAGCCTGTGTGTAGGACTACACATTGGTGAAGGTAATGCACCATTGAGCCTGTGTGTAGGACTACACACTGGTGATGCACCAAGGACTGTGTGTTGGTGAAAGTGCTTCAATCAGTTCACCAAATGACGGCCAGACGCCTCTCCTTGTCCGCCTACCGACCAGGATTTCTTTCTCTGGTTTCATCATCGCTCACAGACGCGCTGCTGCATTCATCTCGCATTGTGCTACGACCATGTGTTAAGTAACGCCACACAATGACAATGAAACACGCCAATACACTCGTTGGGAGCGCTGACGAGGGGCCGCGAGAACAAGAAAAACGTTTAGCGAGAGGCAGACTGTTGTGCACCAAATGGACCGCCTGTTTGGGAAAATACAGCAAAGACGGCCATATTGGCCCATATATTAGCGCGCTGATCACAGGCCAGTTGGACGTGTTTAGACACCCTGTGGTGTCTACCTGCGCTAATTAGATTGCGATATAGATCTGCAACTTGAGTACAAACGGAGCCGTGGTGCTCTACAGAGGTGGGGTGACCTCAGCACAATTAGTGTTATCTTCATCTATATCTAGTCATTTAAAACCAAGTGTGATCCTCAGATTGATCCACAACACGTTATTTTATAGTGCGTTATTGGTGGCTAGAAAGATGAACATTGAAAACCAGTCCCAAGTCCCTAAATATCGCTAGTTGGTCACTAGTGCAGACGTGGTGGTGATGCGCAGGTCGCCCTACAAGGCAGCCCACAGAGTGCGGCTAAATGGATTCCTGGCCAGCAGCGCAACACTCTTTCGGTGACTTTAGCGAGGGTAACAAAGGGCAGCGCATTAAGAAGAGGCCTTCCACAGGCCTCTCTGTCCGCACAAAGAAAGAGCGAGCGAGGGGACCCGGGGCAGGACGCACCGAGGGCGCACGGAGAGCTGGCGGGTCACCGAGGTGGCGCAGGTCGGCCTTCCGGACTCGAGCGAGCCTAATGGGTCAGAAAATGTGTCCTCGATGTGAACTCGGCCTTCTCTCGCTTTGCCTTACATTTCACTAAAGTTCCCTTTGAGGCTCTCGACGTGGAGGCGACAGTGGCTGTGAGATTGGAGGGATGTTGCGGCTGTGGCGTGCACATTAATTTCTCTAATCTGTCCGGCAACATAAAGGCCCCTGGATTCATTTCTCAGCGCCGCCTGAGCGCCTTTCAATAGCGTCAAAAGCCCGAAGCAACGTCCAAACGCAGCATTTTAACCCCTTATATGTGGAGAGGAGCACGCAACATCTCGATGTCTCTATAAAAATGGACGACATTGGCTTTAATCCACTAGATTACACGTGGCATATATTTTCAATACAATGTTCTCGGCCCTCCAGGACACAACAGAGGTTGCCTCATGCAAGATGGATGCATGGGAACACCTCGTCTTTGTGCGCATCTGCCCCCCACGAAGAAAGTCATTTGATGAATTCCATTCATGTCACAATTTCAATAATCCATCAAGTTCCCGTGCCTCTTTAAGATAGTCACATTTTAATTTTAAAGGACTTTGTTTTCTCACAAAATGTCAAAATAACGACAATAAAACAATAATAAATATAATAAATAATACAGAAATAAAAGAAAGAAATGGGAAATTAAGATGCAAGGGCCTGCTTACTACTTCAGGAAATACAATTACAAAGTGGAATGCATTTTAATGAGCATTTCCCAGCCTGTAAATAGGAGCCCGCCTGTAGAACGGAGGCAGCAGGTTCCTGGTGTTGGCGACGTGATGCTGAAGGCACACACACAAACAAACGGTCTTGCTAGCAAAGCATTTGAAATGCAGCATCACTGTGGAATAGCGTCGTCACACATTGTAGTGCGGAGCACCGCGCGCACAGGCAGCAGATATGTACAAGTGAACACAGAATATCGGCCAGCATGGGAACATCGTGTTACCAGGGGCTGGGGGTCAGCAAGACAACAGGACGCCATGTTGCACTCAGACTCTCCGTTTGGCTTCACCTCTTCTCTACAATTATACACGTTGGGCAGCTGACTGTAAAATCGGGTCATCTCAGTAAGATGCACCAAAAATGTGCGTTTCTCAAATCACATGATTTGATTCCGAAGAAAAGCCATTTGCGTGCAGCTGTCATGTCGAGGTGGAGGCTGGCGCGGCCTGCCCGCCTCGCGCTTAATTGAATGCCCTTCAGATTAATTAGAGCGCACGCGTAGGCCTACAGAATAAAGTAGTCCATTTGCTGTTTGGAACATTTGGAAATTATTGATGTCCTCCGCGAGTGGCATTTGGGGACAAACAAAGAAGACGTGTAACAGGACAACTAGTGATAGGCCTACAATATTACATTAACAAACTCAAGGAGGCGAAATATTTCACAATCACAGCTTGTCGACACGGTGAGCAATTTGTTGACCTCATAAAATGTGAATTTACGTCCACAACGTACACCTCGCAGGCAAAGGCTCTACACCCCGAACAGGACCAAAAGAAGTTGAGCAAACATATAAAACACTCACTGTTTTATTGACCAATATGAGAATCACAACACACGACGGTGCGGCCTAGCGCACAACACGACGACACCAAACCCAACTGTAAACAAAAACGGATTTGTGAAAAGACACAACGTAGTTCACAAATCATGTTCTACACGTTCAAGATCAATGGAGTGGTCCAGCTATTCATTTGTATTTTACCAAAAATATTACTATTACTAACTATTATAATAATGATATCCTTCCAGTGTTGTTTGAAATAAATAGATTGTGCATTTCACCCTGGGCAAAAGAATAGCCCGCGGTAACATGTGGACTAAATGTACATTTTTCTGCATTTTCTCTCCTTAATTGAAAACATTTTTTTTCTCAATAAAAAACATCTCAACTCTGCGTTAAATAAATTAAACCCTGTATCACGTACAAATAATCCTTCGGTATTCGCATTAATCCATGCTATATAACATGCAATTTATATAACTTTGGACTTAAAGGAAACCGCACAAGATAGCTACGAAAACAAAATATAGAACTTCTATAAATAAGCAGTTCTTGTTGTCTCCAGTGTTTATAACCTGGTGATGTCCTCCGACCGCTGCTCGTCTGGAGCCGCCGCGGCGGCAGGCGCCGTGGGGGCGGCTGCCGAGCTGGGATTGGACCCGGAGGACGAAGAGGACGACCTCACTTTGGTGTTCGGAAGCCTGTGGTCTTTTTTCCATTTCATCCTGCGATTTTGAAACCAGATTTTAATCTGTCGCTCGGAGAGGACCAGGGTATGTGCGATCTCGATGCGCCTCCGCCGCGTTAAATATCGGTTATAGTGGAACTCCTTCTCCAACTCTAAGACCTGCTGCCGGGTGTACGCTGTCCTAGATCGCTTGGGCTCCGTGCCATTGTAACCCGAGTTCACTGGAAGAGGGGAAAGTGGAGACAGAGAAAGGGAGACAGAACGGGAGGAAAGGACGTGTAAACAAGACTTGCCTCAACAGGGACATGACAGAAAGATTTATTGGATAAATGAATGTTAAGCTGTTGGAGAAATGTAAATGGGAAGTAAGGAACTTTTCCACGTAATGAAAGGACCCTCGCACCCAACTACGAGCTAAATTATTAATGCAACATTACAAAGCTATCTTTTTCCCTCTTCCTCTTCCTCTTCATCTCTCCCCCTCTCTATCGCGCAATACATAACAGCAGCAGCCACATGGCGATACTGCTGCCCTGAGTATACCTCGGCTATAAAATTTATGGTGGGTGTAATTACCAATGCCGAGTCGTAAATCCGCCTCAATTGTGCCATTTCAAAGGCTTCCCTGCTATCGGAGCAGGGGCTGGCAACGACATGGGAGTCGGAGGGGCTGATAAAGGGAGGGGACGGGGCCGACTAGCCACAAGAGCAGGAGTGCGGAGAACATAAACATACACGTTGCCTACCGGTGCTGACGTGAATTTTCTTCATCCACGGGTACACCACGGGCTGCTTGGAGGAGGCAGAGCTGTTTGGGTGCTCCGGGGTAGCTTGGTTGCAGGCGGAGGCGGCGGCCGGCGGAGTGGCGGGGGACATGGAGAGCTGTGGGGTTTCGCATGACGCAGGCTGCCCTTTCCCTGCAAGCAGGTGCGCAGAATGGGGTAGTCCATGCACCCGTGGCGTGTCGGGCTCAGGGATGCTTGCACAGTTATATTGGCGGTCCTGGTAGCTTGCCCGCGGAGGATACAACTCCTGGTGGTGGTGTTGGTAGCCAGGGTCCCTGGCGCGGCTGTAAAACTCTGGACTATGCTCTGGAATATAGCTGTTTTGAGAATATTCCTCGCATGGAGGAAATTTCGGATCAATGTAGTTAGACTCCATCAAATACGAGCTCATGATCATTAATTTCTGGAGTGGAAAATAATTTTTCTAGCTTTGTCGTTTTTCTGCTCCATAAAGCCCTCCTACTAGCGAGCAGCCCTGTAAAGTTACTTTAACCACGTGACCCTATGGCCCAATAGCAGAATAAGAGGTAGTTCCCCGATAGACAGAAGAGGTATCAAACATACCTACAGTCTCCATGGTAGACACAGGACTCTCTCTCTCCCTCTCTCTCCCTCTCTCTCTCTCTCTTTCCCCTCCCCCTCTCTCTCCCTCTCTTCCTTTATCTCTCTCTCCCCCTCTCTCTCTCCTTCCCCTCCCCCCCTCTCTCTCCCTCTCTTTCTTTATCTCTCTCTCTCTCTCTGTATCTATTTATCTATTTATCTATAGATCTGAGGTGTTGTAACAATGGTAAGGCATGAAAAATAGCACCTTCTATATGCTGAATATTACAGGCGAGCATCTCCTGTATCTGATGGTTTCATAATAGCATATGAAATGCCATGCTCCATGTTTTACATGCGAATGCATAATTTAGTTTTAAAGAAAATTGTGTATCTTGAAGGCGATTTAGCACAAGGAAAACACACAGGAAGCCTTTGATGTTAAAATGACATAACATAAGACATTTAAATGACATAAGACATTTATTGCAGATGTTATGATTATCCCTTATCATTACAAAATATGTGTGTTACATTATAATTGTAAGAAGCAGCACAAAGACCCTTTTACATTTATTATACGTACAGATATGTGGAATATAATCAATATTGTATAGGTTTGAATTGTTCTATGATATTCGATCCCTTGATTCAACCATTGGGATGCAATACATGATGTATGTAATAATGTTATGTCATGATGCTGTACATACACTGTTAGCTTCTCCGATCAGCCTGTTACAACATGATCATACACACAGAATGACTGTGTTACACGTTAACATTAGGCTGGCCCCCTGCGTCCTCATCTTCATCACTTACTTAAGTGAATTCCAACATAGATCCGGTGGAGTTCTGTTTGACTCTAATGCAGGCCTACATTTAGAACCCTGCTAGCTGTTAGCGTTCAGGCTCCACAGTGGAGCAGCAGCCACGACCCGGAAGTTAGTGGCTCCCCTGGAAACACTGCACCACGGTTGGTGATGAAGGAACATTGATTGTTGATTGAGAACACCTCATCACCAATCACTCTCATTTCACACAAAACATTTTCGACCAATACTGAAAATGCTAGCTTCAGTTAGTTTCGTCGACATGGCAGACTACCGGCAGGACCGGGCCACAGCCGACCACAGGCTGGCAATAGTTCCTCTTGGGGACATGTGTGCAACACGATGCAGCCTCCATGCACCAAGCGGGAGGAGGGATGGGACTCTGACTGGGAGAGGCAGCGTTCATCCACAGTGTGCATGAAACCAGAAGAATACAAATCATATTCTGGACAAAAACAATCATTCTTATCGTCATTATTATAGAAGCACTGCACGTGCTAGTGGTATAGCATTGTTGTTGTTGTTATTGTTGTTGTTATTGGTGTTGTTGTTGTGGTTGTGGTTGTGGACGTATGCAGCAGCTAAACTACCATTGATGTGATCGGGGGAGGAGGCGGACGCAGACATCCCAGTCAGGGTGCAGGAGTGTTATGGCCATACTATAATCTATAGATAAATACAGAACACAAAGCTGTGTGGCGCTGGTACACATTTAAAGCTTCCCTGAGAATACAGAACACACAACATTTCTATTACCCCTTGCTAGGATGTTTGAGGGGTTTTATAGTGCAATAAAACCTGTAAATCCGTCACGTTAAAACGATGTGCAGCAGCTTGCTTGTTTTACAGGCTCTGACGCCCAGCGACACGCCAGCACACACGTGCTGCAGCCACACTATTGATGACTGTGGAAACACTTTGGGACAATCTTGCTCTGCTCCTTTGGCTAACAGGAAGGTGACACTTGCCAATGTATGCTGCATCAAAATGCACAAATCCAGAAGTGGAGAAACACAGCATAGCATCCAGATAAATCCTCGGGCTTGTGCAGCGATTCAGTTGCCCATGTATTCCTGTAGAGACGCATTTGTGATGAGATAGTGAACACAAATTCGGTTCTACAGGGTACATATAGACAACTAGTGTGTCGTCCCCTGCTAGCAACTGCATTGTGGGCATTTCTTAGGTGAATATCTTAGGATCTATATATCCTATATATCTACCTTAGGATGTATCACCAGGCCCAGGAAGTGTAACATTTGCGATATTTAATCGTACTCACATACTTTGAACTGCGGTTTCAGGATGCATGTTGGGCATGAACATAGGCGCTTGTGGTACAAACCCAGCAGCTCGCACACAACAGCAGAATGGGGAGGTCGCCTTTCTCCACATTCAACTTCTGCTTTTGAGCTGTTATATGAATATTCAGTCACAAACACGGGCGATACAAAGGGTTCTGCGTGACAGCACAGATGAAAAATAAGTTTCTTTTGTTCTCAACCATTTCTTCTGCTTTCTATTACCATACTGACCGCTTGGTAACCTTTCTGCTTGTCGTCCTAGAAGCTAATGAGAAAAGCCCGAATGAAAAATGAACAGAAGACATGTGGCCTGGTTCTGTGTTATTGGAGGTAGGACACAGGCTACTCGTGAATCAATTGAATTGATTAAAAACACAATACACGTGGGAAATTTAAATGCCTTTACAAACAACCCAATCTAAGTGCTAAGTTTTGTTGTCTATTTTTTTATTAGAATTAAAAGACGATGTAATTCTGAGGTAGGCCAACCAAAAGTCACGAGACAAAAATAAACAAGCAGATTGGTTGACTGTTCGGATATATATGACAATAAGATCCACCGTGCCTTCCCTTTGTCTGCTCGTGTTTGTTTGTTTGTTTTCTGATCCCAGCGTCGATGTTAATATTAGTTAGACAGGCTGACCTGCGTTTCACCCTCGCCTGTGACTGCTTCCAATAGTTCACTGCCAAGGATTATTGATGGGGAACCAGCAATACATTCTTTGTTCCCCACAAATGGCTTTCAGATTGTGTACCGAGTTCAATAACTAGTTATAATGTAGAAGTGCAAAAACACAAGGCCCTCCCTCAGGCCTGATGTTTCATTTGTTAATTTGAAAAATAGCATAGCTTCAATTAGCCTGCAGAATAACAGCTATACAAGCATGTTTACACGTACGGTTGATATGAACAGAATCCAACAGGGCGTCTGCTCATTTACTTTGGTTAACAAGTCAGGGTTGCAGGAACTACCCTGGAATTAGAGCATTTCATTTCTTGTTCATGTATTGCTCTACCGTCGGCTCCAGAGCATCACGCTCCCCTGATGAAAATGTTTATGATCCTTTTAATCAACTCCTAAACGTAATAACTTAATCGCTCCTCGGCTCTCTACTCTTCCCTGGTGGGGTGCAGGTTTGGCCCCCCGGGCACTCTGAGGGGAAGGAGGGTAAGGCTGTCAGGAAGTTAGGGTTAGTGGGGTTAGTGGGGTTAGTGGGGTTAGTGGGGTTAGTGGGGCTAGTGGGGTTAGTGGGGCTATTGCGGTTAGTTGGGTTAGTGGGGCTAGTAGGGCTATTGGGGTTAGTGGGGTTAGTGGGGCTAGTAGGGCTAGTGGGGTTAGTGGGGTTAGTAGGGCTAGTGGGGCTAGTGGGGTTAGAGGTGTTAGTGGGGCTAGTGGGGTTAGTGGGGTTAGTAGGGCGGGTAGGGCTAGTGGGGTTAGTGGGGTTAGTAGGGCTAGTGGTGTTAGTAGGGCTAGTAGGGCTAGTGGGGTTAGTAGGGCTAGTGGGGTTAGTGGTGTTATTAGGGTTGGTAGGGCTAGTGGGGTTAGTAGGGCTAGTAGGGCTAGTGGTGTTCGTAGGGCTAGTAGGGCTAGTAGAGCTAGTGGTGTTGGTAGGGCTAGTAGGGCTAGTGGGGCTAGAAGGGTTAGTCTGTCAGGAAGTTAGGGTTAGTGTGGCTAGTAGGGCTAGTAGGGCTAATGGTGTTAGTAGGGCTAGTGTGGCTAGTAGGGCTAGTAGGGCTAGTGGTAATAGTAGGGCTAGTGAGGCTAGTAGGGCTAGTAGGGCTAGTGGTGTTAGTAGGGCTAGTAGGGCTAGTGGTGTTAGTAGGGCTAGTAGGGCTAGTGGGGTTAGTAGGGTTAGTAGGGCTAGTTTAGGGTTAGGGTCAGGGTTAGTAGGGTTAGTAGGCTTAGTAGGTTTAGTCAATTTAGTAGGGTTAGTAGGGTTAGTAGGGTTAATCGGGTTAGTAGGGTTCGGGTTAGGATTGGGGCTAGTCTAGGGTTAGGGTCAGGGTTAGTAGGGCTAGTAGGTTTAGTAGGGTTCGTAGGGCAGGTAGGGTTAGTAGGATTACATGCTAACATAGCACCTGGAGTCTAGAAGGAGAAGTGTGAGCTCAGGTCCTGGATGACGCATTGAACCACAGATTGGTTCAAATGTGGAAATTGACTTTTGCCAAATTGCAAATCACAGTCCTTGCCATATTTGAGGTTAGGACCATTAAGGATTAACATTCAATAGAACTAAATATGACAAATGCCCTTCCAGTTATTTAAGGTCAGATGGACTCTAGCTAGACTAATAATCATCCCATTGAGTAGCGAATAGGCCTACACCAGTCAGGATAGAAACTAGATCATATGGGCAATGTCATTGTTTGAGGTTTATGTGAATGAAAGTAGCCATCAAGTCCTTACCAAATGCATTGTGATCTTTGACGTGGAGCTTTCTGTTTGACCAATATGCTTCGAAAACAAATGACAAACTTCCTATTGGCTTGTCTCAGAACAGAGACTGGGCCCAGAACAGAGACTGGACCCAGAACAGAGACTGGACCCAGAACAGGGATTGGACCCAGAACAGAGACTGGACCCAGAACAGAGACTGGACCCAGAACCGAGACTGGACCCAAAACAGAGACTAGGCCCAGAACAGGGACTGGACCCAGAACAGAGACTGGACCCAGAACAGGGACTGGGCCCAGAACAGAGACTGGACCCAGAACAGGGACTGGACCCAGAACAGAGACTGGACCCAGAACAGAGACTGGACCCAGAACCGAGACTGGACCCAGAACAGGGACTGGACCCAGAACAGGGACTGGACCCAGAACAGAGACTGGACCCAGAACAGAGACTGGACCCAGAACCGAGACTGGACCCAGAACAGGTAAATCCATGATCCCTTTCCCTTCATTTCAGGCCCTCTTTATTTCCTGAAAATAGAAAAAACAACAAAAATAAGATAAGAGACAACTGGGCTGACAAGATGCAAGCATATAGTTGGCCATTCCACGGCCTCCTTGGCCTCCAGCATCCACATCAGACGGGCCTCCTGTTGGCCTCCAGCATCCACATCAGATCAATCCTCAAACACAGTTTGTGCAAATTGCAAATGTCAACACGTTGCCAGCAGAATTCAAAAGGTTCAGTAATTGTACGCTCACAAAAATTGTTCTAGAATGTCGACTTTTATGTTCGCCAAGCGAAGAACGGAATCATTTGGCAGAGTTGCACAGTTTTCCTTGCTGTAATTCTGATGAGTGCCTCGCTCTGAGGAGCCCCCCTCTCTGTTATTCAGCCTCATTAGAGGCAGGTGTCCTAGAAAAGCAAGTGTTGCTCCTGCAGAACTGGAAGCGAGGACACACATTTGGGACAGGTCATTTTTGATAGCTTAACTAAATGTACAATCATTTCATATTTCCTAAGGCAAATGTCCTATGAATAGATATCCCCTGACCT